>ML663573.1:235358-265029 GCA_007570785.1 Antilocapra americana
GATTGATTAGACATATGATAATTAACTTGTTTCAATGCCCTTCTCCCATATCATCCCACCCTTACCCTCATCCACAAAGTCCACGAGTCTATTCTATACATCTGCGTTCCTTTTGCTGTCTCGCATGTTGGGTTCTCATTCCGTCTTTCTAAATTCCATATATATGTGTTAATATACTGTATTGTTGTTTTTGCTTCTGGCTTACTTCACTCTGGATAATGGGCTCCAGTTTCGTCCATCTGAGTAGAAGTGCTTCAAATGAATTTTTTTTTAATGCTGAGTAATATTCCATTGTGTATATGTACCACAGCTTTCTTATCCATTCATCAGTTGATGGGCATCTAGGTTGCTTCCATGTCCTGGCTATTGTAAACAATGCAGCGATGAACACTGGGGTACACGTGGCTCTTTCAATTCTGGTTTCCTCGGTGTATATGCCCAGCAGTGGGATTGCTGGGTCATATGGCAGGACTATTTGCAGCTTTTTAAGGAACCTCCACACTGTTTTCCATAGTGGCTGTACTAGTTTGCATTCCCACCAACAGTGTAAGAGGGTTCCCTTTTCTCCACATCCTCTCCAACATTTATTGCTTGTAGATTTTTGGATTGCAGCCATTCTGACTGGTGTAAAGTGGTACCTCATTGTGGTTTTGATTTGCATTTCTCTGATAATGAGTGATATTGAGCATCTTTTCATGTGTTTGTTAGCCATTTTTATGTCTTCTTTGGAGACATGTCTGTTTAGTTCTTTGGCCCACTTTTTGATTGGGTCATTTATTTTTCTAGAATGGAGCTGCAGGAGTTGCTTGTATATTTTTGAGTTTAATTGTTTGTCCGTTGCTTCATTGGCTATTATTTTCTCCCATTCTGAAGGCTGTCTTTTCACCTTGCTTATAGTTTCCTTTGTTGTGCAGAAGCTTTTAATTTTAATTAGGTCCCATTTGTTTATTCGTGCTTTTATTTCCCATATTCTGGGAGGTGGGTCATAGAGGATCCTGCTTTGGTTTATGTCGGAGAGTGTTTTGCCTATGTTATCCTCTAGGAGTTTTATAGTTTCTGGTCTTATGCTTAGATCTTTGATCCATTTTGAGTTTATCTTTGTGTATGGTGTTAGAAAGTGTTCTAGTTTCATTCTTTTACAAGTGGCTGTCCAGTTTTCCCAGCACCACTTGTTAAAGAGGTTGTCTTTTCTCCATTGTATATTCTTGCCTCCTTTGTCAAAGATAAGGTGTCCATAGATGCGTGGATTTATCTCTGGGCTTTCTATTTTGTTCCATTGATCTATATTTCTGTCTTTGTGCCAGTACCATACTGTCTTAAAGACTGTGGATTTGTAGTATAGCCTAAAGTCAGGTTGGTTGATTCCTCCAGTTCCATTCTTCTTTCTCAAGATTGCTTTGGCTATACAAGGTTTTTTGTATTTCCATACAAATTGTGAAATTATTTGTTCTAATTCTCTGAAAAAGACCTCTGGTAGCTTGATAGGAATTGCATTGAATCTATAGATTGCTTTGGGTAGTATACTCATTTTCACTATATTGATTCTTCCAATCCACGAACATGGTATATTTCTCCATCTATTTGTGTCCTCTTTGATTTCTTTCATCAGTGTTTTACGGTTTTCTCTATACAAGTCTTCTGTTTCTTTAGGTAGAAATACTCCTAAGTATTTTATTCTTTTTGTTTCAATGGTGAATGGAATTGTTTCCTTAATTTCTCTTTCTGATTTCTCACTGTTAGTGTATAGGAATGCCAGGGATTTCTGTGTGTTGATTTTGTATCCTGAAACTTTGCTATATTCACTGATTAGCTCTAGTAATTTTCTGGTAGAGTCTTTAGGGTTTTCTATGTAGAGGATCATGTCATCTGCAAACAGAGAGAGTTTTACTTTTTCTTTTCCAATCTGGATCCCTTTTATTTTTTATCTGCTCTGATTGCTGTGGCCAAGACTTCCAAAACTATGTTGAAAAGTAGTGGTGAGAGTGGGCACCCTTGTCTTGTTCCTGACTTCAGGGGAAATGCTTTCAGTTTTTCACCATTGAGGATAATGTTTGCTGTGGTTTTGGAGATGACATATTTTGAGGCTATAAAGTATCATGTATATATTAGATGCGAAAGTCACAATGAAGACAGAAATGATGGAGGTTCATTGCAAACTATTCCTACTCCTAAAGAATAACCCAAAGTATATCCCTATGAAATGGATCCATTTATCATTGGTATCTATTTTGAAGGAGAGCAATCAAATAGACACTTTATAGTGGAGTCAAAACAGTTCCCTAATCTCTGAAAATCAAAACTTTTTCCAATGATCTGCCATCTCAAAACACAATAGATCCAATCATGGGCTTCTTGGAGGAAATATAAACAAATGTATAAAATGTATTTTAAACACTCAGCAACTACAATGATAGTATATTAAAATGGTACTTTTCAAAAACCTATCTATAATGTCTAATATCATAGCTTAATCTCAGGGCATAAATTGTTAGGTGGACTTGCTCCAAATAAAATGTACTAGATTAAAAAATCATAAGGTTGGCATTCTTCGTCTAATAAAGAATAAAAATAGAAAAAAGTTTGCAAAGTCTTCATAAAGCTCATGTGTCTTTGTTTTGATTTCAAAACATTATTTTCAGCAGCAAGCAGATAACTTCTTCCACACACCCTCTAAAGGTAAAAAAGAGATGTGTATAGAGTTTATGCACCTTTTCTGGTGGCTCAGCGGTAAAGAATCCACCTACCAATGGAAGAGACTCTGGTTCAATCCCTGGGTTGGAAGCTCCCCTGGAGAAGGAAATGGCAATCCACTCCAGTATTCTCGCCTGGAGAATCCCATGCACAGAGGAGCCCAAAGGGTTACAGTCCATGGGTCTCTTAAGAGTCGGACACGACTTAGCGACTAAACACACACACACACACACACACACACACACACACACACAAAATAGAGTTTATATCAAGTATGGAAATGACTCACTTGACAGATGTTTGGATTTATAAACAAATCTCAATCCTCTGGTTCACAAGTTGCAATCCAGAGGGCAGCATTTCCCATCTCTAAAGGCCTTCACTAGCTGTCCCAAACCCACCCTAAAGATCCAGAGCAGTCCTCCACAACAAAGGTCTTTAGACCTTTACTCAGTTCTATTTACGCTACAAACAGATCTAAAAAGCATATTCATTTAATTCCCTAGGATACAGTGAATGAAATATGAACTTGGAAGGTGACAAAGGACGGAAGAAGCAACATTAAGAAAGATGTGACAGTTTGTCAGGGAGGCAACAGACAGATAGAAGCCTCGATGCACTTTGCTGCCAGTAATCTGGGGACAGTTAATTATCTAAAGTGCTTGCAACTTCAGTAGTGTTTAACAGTATCCCTGTTTTGGAGCATATAAACCTCTAGATGAATATTAAAACACTGGAGGACAAAAGAGGATACATTAAAGTTTCATTTTTTTCCTGTGGAAAAGTTGGAAAGTGTATAAAGAATATGAAAAAAATCTTGCATTGATCTTATGACTTAGAAATCATCTTTGGGAACCTTCTATTTCTTCCTAGTTGCCCACATGTGCAATAAATTTGCAACGCTAAGAATGCATATTAGTTCGTTTTCTAACGGCCTGGCCTAGCTCTTCAAACAGAAGCTAATTGTTGGGCTGTAGCAAAGAGTTCGCAGAGCCAAGAGGATTCTGGGTATTCCCTCGCTCCTCTAGTGCTGGGAGGTGAATCGCTCTTCTAGAAGAAATTACATGCATTCAGCTAAACAGTCTAAAGTGATTTTTAAATTATGTTTTTACTGATGTACATTAAACTTATGATAAAACAGGAAAATCTGTGACCCACCTCGTTTAGCCACTTCGAAAAGAACTGTGGCATCAGCAGTTTCACATGTATCAAAATTTCCACGTAACTGTAGATTTCTGTTTTGAAATACTATTTTGGTAATTTGAAAAAAAATGCAGGCAAGTATTGGGAACATAAAAACACACATGAATCCAGCACTTTGTATTAGTGAGTATTTACACTGCATAGTTTTGTATTCTTTATTTTAAAATACAAGAAAGAAAGTATTAGAAGTGCATGTTAAGATCTCATTAGACCCTCTAGGGTCCCAAGGTCTCAAGTTTTTCCTTCCTTTTTCCGAGGCAACAATTCTCTGTAGACCACTTTGAATGGAAGGTATTAATCACCGGCAGGAATCTGTGGATACCGATAAGGAAATGGATGGCCTCAGTGACACATTATAATAGCATTTCATCTCTTTTCTGGGTGAAAGTCATGACTTCAGAAAGGGTGACAAGGTGCATCGTGATTGGCTTTCTGGCTCCATATTAGACTTGACTTGAGTTTCAATGTTTGCTTGGCTAGTTATGAGACACGTGACCCTGAATGATTTACTTAAATTGTGCCACAGCTTCCTCGTCTCTAGACTGGGAAATAGTTGTACCTGATAGGTTTACTTTAAGGATGAGATGAGATGACATATGCAAAATGCTCAGTACAGATCCTAGCACATAGAAAAACATAGATCCTAGCATATATCATTACAAGAGCTTAGCAGATGAAGGATGATGTATTAGGAAATGAGTTAGTAACTAAGCAGAAGGTATACATGAACAGCTTTTTCCTCCCCCTTGACCATAGTTTAACATAGCTAATCAGTGAGATTTTAGCAAGACAGGAGATGTTCTCATGTGTTTGGCAAGTGGTCTTATCAAAAAAACTCTAAGCTGGCATTTGAAAAGGAGATTCAGTCCAACTCGATTCAACAAAACTTACTGAGTGACTAGTACTTGAAAGAACAATGAGAGTCCAGTCTAACAGAGAGACAGACACGTGAACAGGTGTTTGAACTGCATAGTGGTGCTGCCTGTGAGAACAGATGCCATCCAGGAGAGCAGGCTGGATATGTGGTTCTTAACCATGAATTGGTCAAAGACCAATAAAAATGTCTTTCTAGTTTGTGATGGGCACAAAGCCTGAGCGAAGTAGTTAGTGAAGTGGAAACAGACTCAGGAGTCCAAAAGATTGTCACAATCTTTGGAATTAGAGACTAAAATGTGAAAGATGAGATTTAAAAAGGATTGAGTCTTGGAAGCTTTGAAAACCAACTGCCCAAGAACAGGAGAGTGAGAGCAGGTCATTCTAAAAAGTTTGAGGGATTTTAGCTGATTGGCTCAAGCACAATTTGGGCAAATATATGACACAGTTGCAGAAAGGTATGCAGTCTCAGACTACATCATTAGACGAAGCACAGCATCGCAGCCAAATAATGCTCTCACTGTATTCCCCACTGTCCAGAACACGCTGGGCTAATGTCTCGGTGATGCATGTCTAGAGGGATATAGACCCATTTTAATATCTAGAGGAAGACATCCGAGATGGTGAAGGAGTGGAATCCATGACTTTATAGGACAGGTAGCAATCTCAAGATAGTTAGCTTGATGAAGAGAAATATTGAGGACAAGGATGTGACAGGTGGCTTCATGGAGTTCAAGATTTTTCATGTGGTCTCAAAATTTACATGATGTTATAAGAAGGCAAGCTTTAAATGTATGGAAGGCTAGTCTAGTAATTATAAATAAAATGGGAAGCCTTGTGAAGAAAAGAGTTCCCTGTCATTGCATGAGTGGAATGAAATGATTAACTGTCAAGTAAATTGTAGAGAAATTTCTGAAATTTAGAAACTGTAGCATCAGTTGAGGAATCTTCTCTATGGCAGTTTTCACTCTAAGACTCTATGATTCTATAAACACCCTGGTAGCAGAATACTTAGGTAAACAAGCTGGATAATTATTCTCATCTGGGTCAGATGAGGGCCAAGTATGTAGTTGACCTTAATATATAAACATAAAGTTCTTTTCTATGCCCAAGATCATCTCCTTTGTTTTCTAGTCTGTATTTGCATTAATGTGTGTTGAATGAGTGCTCAGTCGCTTAGTCTTGTCTGACTCGTTGCGACCCCACGGACTGTAGCATGCTAGGCTCCTCTGTCCTTGGAGTTCTCCAGGCAAGAATACTGGAGAATATACTTCCTTTTCTAGGGGAGCTTCCTGATCCGGGGATCGAAACTGTGTCTCTCACGCCTTCTGCATTGGCAGGCAGATTCCTTACCATTGCACCATCTGAAATACTCACTGTTAAAAACCAATGATCACTTCACACCCAGTAGGATGGCAATAATAATAATGGTAATTTTCAAACAAAAAATTACTAGTCTTAGTGAGGAGACAGGGAAATTAGAACGCTCATACATTGTTGTTGGGACTATAAAATGGTACAGCCACAGTGAAAAGTAGCTTGGCAGTTCTTCAAAGAGTTAAACATATAATTACCATGTGACCCATCAATTCCACTCATATATATATAAATATACACTCAAGGGCATTGAAAATGTGTATTTATATAAAAACGTGTATATGAATGTTCATAGCAGCATTATTCACAATAATCCAGATGTCCATTAACTACTGAATGTGTGAAAAATGATATGTTATATACTCATACAATGGACTATAATGCTACAAGACGGATGAACTTTGAACGTGCTAAGCGCAAGAAGCTAAACACCAAAGACCTCTTACTATATGCTACCATTTACACAGAGTATATAGAATAGGTAAATCTGTAGAGATAAAAAGTAGATTATTGGTTGCCAGCGGCTGGTATGGGAAGAGGGAACAGGGAATGAGCATGGGGTGTGGGGTTTTTCTGGGGAGTAATGGAAATGTTCTAATATTGGGTTGACATGACGGTTGCACAACTTTGTGAATGAAAAATAAAACTTTGAACTATATACTTTAAAGTGGTGAATTTCATGTTATGTGAATTACGTCTCAACAACAACAACAACAACATAGTAAATTAACCAACAAATATCATTAACTATTTGAAATATTCTAGTTTCGTGTTTTAAAAATCCATGTTTTTAAAATCTGGCACATTTCTACTTTTCCAGTGTTTCCAAAAGTTGCTGAGATGTTTTCCCTGGTCTTGCTTCCTTCTTACATCAGCTGTTTTACCATTCTGTACATTTCTATGTTTTTGTAGATTCCCTATAAAATGTGCAGTCATTTCAAAGCAACTTAAAAAAAAAACTCTGGATATTTTTATTCTTTCTTCCCTGAGTTCCTTCTGACTCTTTCCTTGGGGGTGGTACAGTTGAGAATGTAAGTGGCTGATCGGAGGATTGCACATAAGTAGGGCAATTTGAGAGCTGGGGACAACTTTAGGTGGATATTGATGACCTTCAGAACACAAGCCAGAGAGAACAGGAGACTCCAAGTAAACAGCAAATCAGATACAGAATGAAGTAAGTCAGAAGGAGAAAGACAAATACCATATATTAATACATACATGCAGAATCTAGAAATCTTATTTGCAAAGCAGAAATAGAGACACAGACATAGAGGAAAAAAATATGGACACCAAGGGAGAATGTAGGGGGTGGGATGCATTGGGAGATTGGGATTGTCATACATATGCTAGTATGTATAAAAGTATAAAATAGATAACTAATGAGAATCTACTGTACAGCACAGGGAGTGCTCTGTGGTGACCTAAATCGGAAGGCAATCCAGAAAAGAGATATATATACACATATAGCTGATTCACTTTGCTGTACAATAGAAACTAATATAGCTTTGTAACATTGCATTGTATAGCAACCATATGCCAATAAAAATTTAGTTTAAAAAATGGTTTAAAGAAAGAGAGAGTCAGAGTTGGTGTGGGAAAGCTTCACATTTAGAGCAAATATTTCCCCCAAAAAAATCACAATTTCAGAGCAAGAGATTCAGCAGATCAATATTATTGCTTTATGGCAAACATCAGCCTTTGGTTATTTGAAGGATGGATACTGAGATTAGGGATTCTTCTTCTCTATCTTTACTAGCTGCCACTAGTACTATCACTACGTCTTAGTACCTTGAAAACAGAAGGGAGAAATCTGTAACTGCTTTGGAAGGCAGGAACCATCTGCAGAGCTGGCGGGTGTCTTTGATGTCCAGACACAGTACACATTTTGACATTGAATGGATGCCTTTAGATGATGAAATCAGGCATTTGTGTGAAGTTCGTAAGTTTTCACTCATTACTGGCTTACTTAATTTGGAAATACCCTACATGTGGTTGCCACAGAAATACTTTTTCAATCCCCTTTCATTGCAGTTGATGGGAAATTCAAAGCATCTTGCTGAACTGAATCCATTTCCAAGTGAAAGTAGGTATTGTGACTCCACCAGATGGCGCACTCATGCTAGATCAGGACTTCATATAGACAGGGACAAAGACTCACCAATATAATCAGATGCTATCTTTTCTCTCTCCTCTGGCAACCCCCGAATTTTCCTGTGTGTTCGTAATTTACGTTTCCAGATCATGTAAATACAGATGTGCTAGAGTTAGTCACCCACATCAACTATTCAGTGTCTAAGGCAAGGCTGTAAAAACGATCACTCTCCTTTGTTTTCAGTTCAAGTATTCTGACTATTCCTTTGCCACACATTCCTGTATTTTTCATCCACTTACATCAGTGGTCTGGGTCTCTTTTCTTTCGTACACACACTGATGGAGAGGAAAACTATGCTCTTGAACGTTCTGGAAATTTTCTTGTATAGTACATCAATTCTCTAACTCTCTTAAAGATGCCACTCATTTTACTCATGTAAGGAGCTCAACTTTTGGAAAGATGTTAGAGAAATGTCCCAAGACACAACGCAAATGATTACTCTCTTTATTCAGCTTTATTTGTCTTTGCCTTTTGAAAAGAGAGGAAGTGGCGGGGTGGGGGGGGGAGAGGAAATATTCCCAGTCTGAAGATGAACCAGCAAGACCAGCCGTGTTATGAGCCTGTCCTGTGGTCACTGAGGTTTGCCATCTGCCAGTCTAACCCCTGCGCCAGCCAGCACTCCCTCTAGAGAGAGACACAGCCCCCAGAGGAAAAGTTTGGTAGGACATCATGCGGAGAGAGTCCAGAGCCAATAAAGGGAACTAACAGAAGAGATTTAGAGGCCAGAAGAGAGAAACCAAGCCGTAAACGTGGCCACAGAGAGGCTACCTGTGTGGAAGTGGAAAGCAGGACAGCCTGGGGGCTGGCAGGCCCACCTCTTGGCTGGGGCCCTGCTGCTGAGCCAAGAAATGGAACAAGAGGCTCCCAGAGGTGTTGGTGGCCCTGGAGTGGGTGGCGTGAAGGGACAGTAGATTCAAGAGGGTGAAAGATGAATGGAATAAAGTGGACACATTGATCATGCTTCCCTCAATTCCCCTGTGGTGCTCAGTTTCCACAAGGAGAAGATGAAAATCATAGTCTAAACACAAAACAAGGGTGTGATCTAGTTTTTTATAGAGCAGAAATAGTCCTTGATTGTGCAGACAACATTTTAGGAACTGTTACTATTTAGAAGTCTGTTATTGAAGTTTTCAGAGCTGACCTTTAATTCTAGAAGTATATGGTGAAATTTTTTTTTTATTATTGATTCAGTCCTTGGGATATAAAAAGAACTTTGTGGTCCTCTGACATTTATGAAGAAGTAGAGTTATTTTAATTTTTGAATATACTAGATCAATTTGCATACAGGATCTCATTTTTAATAACCCTTATTTACTTTTATTTTTAATCCCTACTTTCCTTTTTTTTTTTTTTGATCCAGGTGTCATGTCATATGCCGTGACATTGTATCATACATTGTACCTGATAAGCTACAACCCAGAAGGCAAAACGTTTTCCCCCTAAAAGCCTTCAACAGCTGTCACAAACCCATTATAAAGATCCAGAACAGTCTGGGGCTTTGGTGCTGTTTAATTTTAAAAATGAAATATCTTATGAGAAAGCACAAATATGAAAGAAAGTAGGCAGGGATTCAGTTTTGGAAAAATTCAATTCAATTCTAGAATGGCAAAGATTTACATAAGATTTATACTTTGCATTAGTCATAACAAGAAGTGCTGGCTACACTAACAAAGACCTGAAAGTTTCAGTGGTTTTTAACAAATCAGAGGTTTATGTATCACTTTTTTCACAGCTTAACATGGGTCTCTCAGGAGAAAGGGAGGGACCCTTGCTCCAGGCATTCAGGGATCCAGGCTTTTTCCAATTGGTGGCCCAGTCATCTTGTAGTCCCTTGGTTTCCTCTATCAGTGCTTTGCCTTTGATCAGCAGCTGGAAGAGGAGAAGGAGGATGGGTAATCCTACTCCATTTAACTGCCTCCGTCTGGAGGTAGCGTACACCACCTCTGCTTACCTTCCATCAATAAGAACTAGTTTCAGGAGTCCTGCCAGGAAGAAGAGAACTTGGATATCGATGTAAAATTGTCCAGTGTTTATTACACAAGCGTGTGTGTGTGTGCCAAGTTGCTTCAGTCGTGTCCAACTCTTTGTGACCCCATGGACTGTAGCCCACCAGGCTCCTCTATCCAGGGGATTCTCCAGGCAAGAGTACCGAAGTGGTTAGCTGTTCCTTTATCCAGGGAATCTTCCCAACCCAAGGACTGAACCCAGGTCTCCCACATTGCAGGAGGATTCTTTACCACCTGAGTCACCAGGGAAGCCCATTTACTATGCATACACACCAGCAAGATAGAGTTTGGTAAGATACAAAGCTATTGTTAGAACTATTTGTCTCAGGGTGAGAAACGTCATGTTCCACTCCCCCAAACCCAGGCCACTCATACCAGACCCAGTCAGGCACAAGCAAAATCTAGCCTTGGGAAATAGCTTCCTGTTTTTAGCATTTGTCTAGATTGAGGAATTTTGATGAAGTTTGGAACAAGGAAGTTTTTCTATAAAACAGCATACATAGTTTTTTTTAAGTTGTTTTAATCTAGCCCTTAAAAAAACAGGCTCTAGTCCTTTGTTACCATGTTCAGCCTACAAGATAGCACCAGTGATTCCTGCCTCCTGATAGTCACACCCTGGTGCCATCCCCTGCCATGCTGAATGGGGCTGACTTGGGTAACCACAGACACGGTGAAAATGACAGAGTGGGACACGGAGGTCCATTGCAGCTTCCACCTTGCTAGGTCTTGGAGCAATCCAGCTGTCATGTTGTAAGGACATCCAAGAAGCCCTGGTGGAGGAAGCTACCAGGCACGGAGCTGAGTGCTTGTGGTGAATGGGTGAAAAAAATCCCTTGTGAAGAAGAAAGTTCCTAAGCAACATGATGGATTCAGAAGCTCATGAAAAGAGGCCATCAATCCTAGCATCTTCAAAATGAGATCTATCACACCATATTACGAATACTGGTGAAATGAAGCAGTAAAAAAACCCCAAAAACCATGGAGAGATCCACCTGAGGAGGAAAGGAGGTCCCCTGCTAACCACCAGCACCAACTTGTGAACCACTGGGTGTGCCATTCTGAATCAAATCCTCCAACTCCAGTTGGGCCTTCAGCTGACCGTAGCCTTGGTTGACCTCTTGACCATCACCTTCTGAGAGAGCCACAGACAGCAACCTTCAGCTAAGTGAAATGAAAGTGAAAGTCACTCAGTTGTGTCCAACACTTTGTGACCCCACGGACTGTAGCCTACCAGGCTGCTCTGTCCATGAAATTCTCCAGGCCAGACTGCTGGAGTGGGTAACCATTCCTTTCTCCAGGAGATCTTCCCAATCCAGGGATCGAATCCAGGTCTCCCGCATTGAAGGCAGATTCTTGAACTGAGCCACCAGGGAAGCCCAAAGAATACTGAAATGGGTAGCCTATCCCTTCTCCGCTGGATCTTCCCAACCTAGGAATTGAGTTGGGGTCTCCAAACCCATCCATCTCTCAGGTCTCCTGCATTGGCCGGTGAGTTCTTTATCCCACTAGTGCCACCTGGGAAGCCCATTTCCCTGCAAGGCCCAGGCAAACCAGGGGAGATGGCTCAGAAACCACCCCAGAATGCCCAGCTCCAGCCAGGGGCCACTCAGAGCCTAGGCCCTGACCCACCTGGGATTACAGGGCCGGACCTGGAGCTCAGGAGCAGGGAGGCTCCAGCTCTGCCCTGGGGGACCGAGCTGTTAGCCAGGAGTCAGGCACAAAAGCAGGTCATTGCCAAATTCTTTTCAGTGGCAGGGCACTTGACTGGAAGATCCTATGAGAAGAGATGAAAAAATGTGAACTGGTCCCACAGGAGCACAGACCAAGGATTTTTTTTGTGTGTGTGTGTGCCAAATGTGCTCAACATTCAGAGAAATTTCCTGAAGACACCTCCTGACATGGCTGTGAAGAGCTAATACTAGTCTAAATCAAAAAATTGTCAAACTATGTACCGTGAACCAAATTCAGACAGCTCCTGGTTTTCATACAACCCGTGACCTGAGAGCAATTTTTACATTTTTAAATGATTGGGAAAAAAAAACAAACAAGAGAAGAAGACTATCTTGCAACATGTGAGCATGATATGAAATTCCAGTTCTTCGTGTCTCAAAATCAAGTTTTGGTGGAACCCAGGATGCTTAATTATGTCTTGTCTGTGGCTGCTTCCATGTTTTGTTGCCCCCACAGAAACCCTGTGGCAGGCAAATCCCCAAATATTTACTCTCAAGCCCTTGAGAGTGACCTTCTATCTACACAGAAAGTGATGACTTCCTTCCAAGACAGAACGGGCATCACGGGAGAGGCTCCAGGTGAGAAAATCCATGGTGTACGTGGAGAGCTACCCAATGTGGGTAGTGTAATCTGGGCATGGAGATGAGGCAGAGAGAGAGGAGGAAATGAGGCCAGGGCCACATCACAGAGTGGTCAAGGCTTTCACTTGGACAGTGCCCTGCATGGAATGGGGAGGAAGCTATGGAACCAAGAAGGCGCGGCAATGAGAACCAAGGTCCAGGTGGGGACGGGCACAAGTCAGCCATGGAACAGACTGAGATTGGAGCTGAAAGCTGAAAGAACAATACAGAAAGCAGGGAAAAGGAGCCAAGAAGGACAGAGGAAACCCACCCACTAGGCAATTTTGCAGAAGAACAGCAATCGCAATAACTCAGGCATTACTGTCAAGTCATCACTGCCCCTTCAGATGCTTGAAAGTGAAAGCAAAAGCATATCTTTGCAACCTCACAGACTGTACAGTCCATGGAATTTTCTAGGCCAGAGTACTGGAGTGGGCAGCCATTTCCTTCTCCAGGGGATCTTCCCAATCCAGGGATCGAACCCAGGTCTCCCTCATTGCAGGCAGATTCTTTACCATCTGACCCACCAGAGAAGCCCAAGAACACTGGAGTGGGTAGCGTATCCCTTCTCTAGGGGATCTTCCTGACCCAGGAATCAAACCAAGGTCTCCCACATTGCAGGAGGATTCTTTGCCAGCTGAGCTACCAGGGAAGCACCTCAGATGCTTAGTTGATATGAATAAAGGGCTTGTCTTTGTTATTTATTTTCCAAGTCTGTAATGAGTCTCTCCAGTGGGAAGTTACCCTTTTGCATGTTCTCAGATCAGAGACTTGAAGATATGATAATGTACCCAAAGGCACTTTATAATCAGCAGGAACCTGTATCATTGTCAGCTGCTATTGACTGGTTTAGCCTAGATTAGAGCCAGGTCACAGTGGGACAGTTTAGATGGTTAAATATTGTTGTTTCTTTGATATTTCTCACCACTGGACATTTAGCCTAAAGGTGCTTATTCTCCATTCATCTGTGTTGCTCTTTGAGTGACTCTCAAGAGGTAGTCACATCTACGAGTTATCAGTTTGGCAAACAGGTTAATCACCTCTTGCCATTTGTCTCTGTTGGAGAAAAACCAGCATAACTGTCATCCACAAGACAAATTGTCTTGATAATTACACGGAATATTTGGGGTGGGGGAGGCTAAAGATCCAGGACTAGTCTAGTCTCTCTTTGGTAATTTGTCATTTAGATGGTCTTCCAGTAAAAGGTGAAGGACAGGAACTGTGGGAGGAGGGCAAGAAAGGATGGTGTGCTTCAGAGAATCCTTTTAACCTCAAGGACACCCTAGGAGCATTGAGTCTCAGACATTAAACAACAAAATGAGTCGGAAGCCATTGGAAATGCTTTCTCAGCAGTATTTTGCCTTTATTTACCTTTTGGGGAGGGGGGGAAATGAAGTCAGAATTATTTTTAAATAAGAAAGATGCTAAAAACAAACCCATTAAAAGGCACAAATTAAATATTCATATGCACAATCCCACATCCTTAACGGGCACTCTTCCAGGAGGAGGTGGGCTGCCTGCCTCTTCTTTAAGGAACATACATCTCCCTCAGAGCCGCCCGCTGGTGGCCACCTCCCGTCCTCCCTCCATACCTACATTGCAAGTCGACAGTCCTTTGAATCTCTGCACTGCCTACCATGTTCTTTTTGGGGGGCGATTTCCTTTTTAAGCCATTGCCGCAAGCGCAAACAAACTTAAGATGGCTGAACTGGCCACTTTTCCCTAAAAAGCAAATTCTCACCGTTTATTTCTGGGAAGAAGGCAGGCATCAGAAAAGCAGGCTTGGGGACAGTGAATATAAAGCGAAGTGTGTGTTTTGAATTGATGAGGGAATATGATATTTTCACTGGCCATTAAACCAGTGACATCAGACCCACTCCCATGACCCTTCCAGCCACGATTAAAAGAGGTGAAAGATGGTTTCTAAAAGTTCAGTCTACTGTGGAAGAGGGTTTCAGTCACCAAAGTAGAT
Source organism: Antilocapra americana (assembly GCA_007570785.1). Classification (NCBI taxonomy): domain Eukaryota; kingdom Metazoa; phylum Chordata; class Mammalia; order Artiodactyla; family Antilocapridae; genus Antilocapra; species Antilocapra americana. The sequence continues at coordinate 249,984 of ML663573.1, forward strand.
GCCAAGAATACATGTGGATTAACAAATGATTAGAGAACAAAAAATACCAAAGGACTATTTAGAACCTCTCTCTTTCATACAGGGACCTGAAAGTAGGGTCAGTTACATGATTTGTGGGGCCCACTACAAACTGAAAAATGCAGGCCTCTGTTCAATGATTATTAAGAATTCCAAGACTCCTAGTGCAGGAGCAGGCTCTTTCAGAGTGCAGGCCCTGGGCAACTGCAGGCGACATGCCTGTGAGGGTTTGCAGTTTCCAAAATGTGTCTAATTTACTCTGAGAGAGTTAATTCACTCACTAAGAATTTGTCTTATAGAGCAACATTAAACAGTCCTTGAATAATTTTTCTATAATTCTGTAAAAGAATGAATTTTCCTTTGACGTATATATTGAATTGGCACAAGTGGACTTTTGTCTATGAGATGCTTATGCTGGGGAAGAGCTGTCCAGGCCTGCCTGAGTACCACACACGTGTCTGCAAAACACACTTTGGAACTGTGTCATTTTCTTATTAAAAAAAATTAAAAATCTTTCATATAATGGGTTTTGAAAATACACTTAAATATTTAGAAATCCCATTTCCTTTGTTGCTTTCTCCTTTAACAGAAATATGTTCACTGCCCTCTGCTATTATACTCAAAAGTGTGGTCTCTTAAAGTGCTTTATTGGAAAACGGTCTCATTGATGTTATTTGACAAGTTAGTAGGAGGCGCAATTAGTGATTTGAACTATAAGACACAGGGTCAGTTGATGACACAAATCGTTTAAGTTTTGAGACCAGGCCTCCGGTCAGGGTGCGTATCTCCGGGCTTGGAGGAGATGAAGCCACACGGTGAAGCTGACGGGGCTGTTTTGGTGGGTTCTCAGCTCCAGCCGCAGTTCCTGCAGCTGCAGTTAGACTCTGAACACCGCGCCCCAAAGACCTGTTCTACTGCTCGGAACAGTGAAGGGCAAGAGAAGGGTCTCCTTTCTGACACACTGCGTCCTGATGGGGCACCAGAGGCAGCTGCAGGACCAGCCCCAAGGCCACACTGAGTGAGGATGTCTGGGGACAGGCTGGAGCCTCTGGGAGTCTGGAGTGAAAGTCGTTCATGGTCATCCAACTCTCAGACCCGAGAAGGTGGGTCTGGACTTTGACCTGGCTCCTAGACTCAGAGTGGACATAGGCCTGGCTAAAGAAGGGCCTTTTTTGCTCATAAAGCTGAGGCCCGGGTGGATTTTAAGGGGAAGTTTGGCCACAGAGAAGGTGCAAGGGAGTTGAAGAGGTGGAGCTTGCAAATATCCCAGGAGTGAAGAGCCCTGGGGCAGGAAGGTGCTTTTGGAACTTCTGTGCCAAGCCCAAGGGTGAAGAGGCAGCTCTGTGGGGCGCCCAACCCACTGGGACAATGACTCCATTTACCCATGAGAATCATAGGGTTTGTTAAGAACCAATAAAAGGGCAACTTCTGCAATGTTGTTAGGATCATACAGTCCATTCATTTGGATTATTTGTAACTAGATGACCAGTTGATGCCCTGGTCAATCCCTTAATAATGTTTGGATAAAAAGGTTTCTACCTTATGAATTAACAACCAGGATCTATGGCTCTAAAATTTTTTTCTGAAGAGCAAATGACTAATTTATGTATGTGCCTGGTGCCTTGAAATATTTGCATTAAGCTGTGCAGAATTAGGGGATTCCTTCAGGTCTTGTCCTTGTGGACTGTCTTGCAAGAAGAGGCTACGGCTACAACAATGACAGGAAGAATGATTGCCGCTCCAGCCTTGTGCCGTTGCCCTGTTTCTCGGCCAGCTGCAAAGGGAGCAGGGTTGGGTAAGGGGACTGGCCCTGCCCAGATTCCTGCCCCGCGGTGGCCCCACCAGCCACGATGCAGAAGGAGATAACACATAGTGAGTCAGGGTAACCCCTGACTACCCAGGCCTAGCCAGGAGATCAGTGCTCATATACGCATGACATCTGGCTCTCCCACCTGGGTCATCCCCACTCCCTTCTGAGCGCTGATGTGAAAAAAGGATGGTTCTTTCTTCCTGGAATTCTTTTTTTCCTACAAAAAAATAAAGAAAAGAAGGAGGAGGGAACAGTACATATATGTTATGTAGGTTCTTTGGACTATATGATAGAGTTGACAGTTTTGAAAATGTTTAAAGAGAGATGAAGGTTATGGGATTTTTACAGCGAACCCCAAGAGCAGATTTCTCATCTTCCTCCCCGAGGCTACCTTCTGGGGAGCTTCAGCCTCAGCATTTCCCTGTGGAAGGAGGGTCTCTGCTGGATGATTTCTGAGGGTGCCTCCCCCTTCCAACCCAGCACTAGACCCCTGCGATTCTGCACTCCTGGTCCTCTTTCCATAATGGCACATTATTTTTTTTTTCTTACGTTTTCAATCTGTTCCTGAATCAGTTCATTTCAATGGCTCAGTCACATCCAACTCTTTGCAACCCTATGGACTGCAGCATGCCAGGCTTCCCTGTCCATCACCAACTCCCAGAGTTTTCTCAAACTCATGTCCATTGAGTCGGTGATGCCATCCAACCATCTCATCCTCTGTCGTCCCCTTCTCCTCCCATCTTCAGTCTTTCCCAGCATCAGGGTCTTTTCAAATGAGTCAGTTCTTCACATCAAGTGGCCCAAGTATTGGAGTTTCAGCTTTAGCACTAGTCCTTCTAATGAATATTCAGGACTGATTTCCTTTAGGACGGACTGGGTGGAACTCCTTGCAGTCCAAGGGACTCTCAAGAGTCTTCTCCAACACCACAGTTCAAAGGCATCAATTCTTTGGTGCTCAGCTTTCTTTATAGTCCAACTGTCACAGTCATACATGACCATTGGAAAAACCATAGCTTTGACTAGACGGACCTTGTTTGGCCAATAATGTCTGCTTTTTAATATGCTGTCTAGATTGGTCATAACTTTCCTTCCAAGGAGTGTCTTTTAATTTCATAGCTGCAATCACCATCTGCAGTGATTTTTGAGCACCCCCCAAAATAAAGTCTATTACTGTTTCCACTGTTTCCCCATCTATCGTCCATGAAGTGTTGGGACCAGATGCCATGATCTTAGTTTTCTGAATGTTGAGTTTTAAGCCAACTTTTTCACTCTCTTCTTTCACTTTCATCAAGAGGCTCTTTAGTTCTTCTTGACTTTCTGTCATAATAAGACTTAGGTTTATTCTAATGGAACCAAAAGTGAGAAAGGCATTTCATTTATTTGTCTTTCATTCAACCATGTTCATATAAAAAGTGTGGGGCTGATGGGCTTGGGAGGGCATGCACACCCCATGGTGGCCCTTTGGTGGAGGTTACTGTCATGTGTCCAAGAGCCTTGTCCCTCCAAATCTGCTCGTGCCCCTAGGGCTTGCTTCCTTACCCACAGGACAGCGCTTCCTGAAGCCGTAACTCACCTGCGATGTAATTGCAGGGTCTTTAGGGCTCTCCTTTCCTGTCCTGAAGTGTAATGCACAGCTAGAATTTTCCCTTTTAGAAGAAGATAAAGTCTATAGCCTAACTTTATGTCTCGACACCGTATTTAACTCAGATTTCTACCTCAAACTGAATTTAGAAAAGAAACTATTCAAATCACATAAAATCTGGTTTGTTGACAACAACCATGTTGAAATGAATCCAACTCTTTTACTTTAGGCCCCGTCGCAAGAAACATGAAGTGGCTCAAAATCAAAACCTGCAGCCTGGAAGGGTGATGAACAAATAGCTTTATTCAGGAAAACCACAGTGTTCCGATTTCTGTCTCCAGCGGGCTTTGTTGTTTAGTTGGCACCCAACCTGTAAGATACCCACGAACAGGAGAGGCTTTTAAGAGTGCCTTACTCTGGACTGTAGTACAAACAGAACAAGAGGGAGCTGGTTCAGGAAAGCAGCTGCTCAATGTGGATGGACCTAGGATTGTCATACTGAGTGAAGTAAGTTCAACAGAGAAGGATAAATGTCAGATGGCATCCCTTATATGTGGAATCTGAAAAGAAAGTATATAAATGGACTTACAAAATGGAAAGAGACTCGGACTTAGAGAATGAACTTGCAGTTGCTGGGGTGAAGGATGGGAGGAAGGTATGGTTAGGGAGGTTGGGATGGACATGTACATACTGCTGTATTTAGAATGGATGGCCAGCAAGGACTTCCTGTATAGCACAGGGAACCCTGCTCAATGTTATGTGGCCACCTGGATGGGAGGAGAGTTTGGGGGAGAATGGATACGGCTGAATTCCTTCGCTGTTCACCTGAAGCTATCACAACATTGTTAATCAGCATTACCCCGATACAAAATAAAAATTTTAAAAAAACAAACAGAAAAGCAGCTGCTCAAATTAGAGGGGACAATTGAAGGATCATCCCCTTATAAAAAATACCATCTCTTAGAGGCAGTTTCTAACTTTACAGCAGAATTTCTTAAAAGAATCATCTATACTTGATGTTTCCAGCTCTCCATCTCTTATTCTCTCCTCAACCCCATCAGCTTTTCACCTGCACCTCTCCATGAACACCACACTTGACAGTCTTCTGTACCATTTTTATCTGGGCAGGTTCAGTGGACAGTTCTCAGCTGACATTTACTTGATCTCTTAGCAGCTTCAAACCAGGTAAGTACTTCTCCTTAAACACTTGACTTCCAGGCCACCACACTTACCTTATTTTCCTTTAACCTCTCTGGTCTCTACTTTCTAGTCTTTGTTGGAATGCTCTAGAACTCAGTCCTCAGCCTTCCCAAGGCTGTTCATCCATTGCCATAGGTTTACATGTCGCATATGTACTAGTGATTCTCAAGCTTGTATCTGTAATTCTTCCCTCTTCCTTGACCTTAGGTAACTGCCAACTTGACTTCACTTCTTGGATGTCTTACAGGCATCTTGAGTTGAACATGGCAGAACCAAAACTCTTGATTCTCTTCCTCATAGCCATCCTTACCACAGCCTCCTCCATGCCCCTGAAGCACAGGCAGTACTCTCAAAAGGGATTAAGAGGGATGTGAAACCCTTCATGGGCTTTGTGTGTAGATGTCCTGAAAGTTCTATTTCATTGCTAGTAAAAGAGTCAAAGGCAGTCTGTTTCAGAGAAAAGAGTTATTCTTAATTTTAGGAAACTGAAATATAGATGCCTGATTAGCATATAATGAGTGAATGAGAAGTAGGGAACTTAAGTAGCCACCCAGGGCCTTCAGAGCCATGTTTATCTGGGTGGAGATTTACCAAAATGTCAGTTTTCAGAGATTTAAGAACCTCTCTGTCTGGTCTGGTGCTCTGGATACTTCTCTGCCTAAAGTCCTCTCCCTGAACACACACATCAACAACTGGTCTGTTAAAGTATGATATTAGATAGCAGCTTAAGTTTAATATCACAGGTAGATTGCCTTAGGCATAGCATATACCAGTTTTCCCTGTATCAATTCAAAACTCTTAAGATTGACCACTTGGTTCTGCTGCTTTCCACATGGCTTGAAAGTGACCCCTGATGGATGTTTGGGAAAGAGTGGAGACTGTCAGTTTCCTCCTCTGCATATAACTGCATGAGAGGAGCAAGGTCATATGTGGAAAGATCAATTTATGTCAGTTTTAAATAAGCCTAAAAAATAACATGGACAGTATCAATGTCAGACAGATATTCTCTTTTTGCTTCTAAGGTTTCAGTTACTTGCGCCCTTGATGTCATCTTCCTTCAGGTCATAATCCTTTTGTTGTTCAGTCGCCCAGTCATGTCTGACTCTTTGAGACCCCATGGACTGCAGCATGCCAGGCCGCCCTGTCCCTCACCATCTCCCAGAGTTTGCCCAAGTTCATGGGCAATCTTTCACAGTCTTTTTGAACCATCCAAAACCAGATCTTAATGATAAAAATATTGGTGACCATGGAATGAGGCAGAGAAACCAGTAATGAAGCGGCAATGTGAAGTCATTAAAGCATGAAGTCATTGCCTTAAATGAAACTTTCACTGTATGCTAGGGAGCTATAGGTTCCTTTCCGAAACATAAAATAGGGCTGGTGACCCATGAGTCAGGCTCCATTGATGATCCATGAGGGAGGAAGTCAACTGCTCTCCTTCCTTGGGCCCACTTGGGGCCAGTGAGAGGCCAGAACATGACAGGAAGTGATAAAGAAGAGCCAAGGACACACAGAGGCAGCGCCTCTAATCTCTACTTACATACATAGTATGTGTGCATGCTTTTATACCACGTGCATAGTGTGTGTACCTGTGTGTATATACACTTTCACATTTATATACCTAGTATCTATATATACACACGCAAATATACATATATATATGTATGTATACACACCATAGTCTTAAATTTCAGAAACATTGCAGATTAAACAGTTTTCTGAGGACTATCTAAGAGCAAATCATCATTTATTCCAAGAAGTGCCACACGTACAGGAGACAACTCAATATATGGTTAAGTATATGCATTATTTAATATTTGCACTTAGTTCCATTTGTTTGGCATTTGATTCCAATGCCGCATTTCATTCACATTGGATTCCATTTCATTGGCATTTGATTCCTTTGCTCTTATCATGTTTTGTTTTTCCTGAGAATTTGATTTCATCTGATTTGCATTTGTTCCTCTCCTCCTATTGTGTTTTGTTTTTCCTGAGAATGTATATTAAGTTGGGCGAACGGTACTTGCATTTGGCCTCCTGAATTTAGGAAAAGAAAAGCATTAAACAGAAGGTCAGTCAAGGAGGAAAATGAGTGTGTGGCATTGGCAAGTGTGGCATGGACCGCTTGCAGGGTCCAGCTGAATTCTGGAGATTTCACTTTTGAGAACAGATTCTATTTTAGAGAGTTCTCACCGCAGGATGTCTGGGCCACAGGAGACTGCAGTCTGATCAACACTTTTTCCTCTTACTCTCTTCTGTATTACCTCATTTTAATCATGAGACATCAAGGCAATGCTCATTTCTCTTTTTTTAAAAATTTTTTTTAATTCAAGCATCATTGATTTACAATGTTATGTTAATCTCTACTGTACAGCAAAGTGATTCAGTTACACATATATGTATGTATGTATATATACATTCCTTTTTTACTATTCTTTTCCATTATGGTTTATCACACTATATTGAATATAGCTCCCTTTGCTATACAGTAAGACTTTGTTGTTTAACCATTCTGTATATAAAAGCTTACATCTGCCAACCCCAACCTTCCCCCAAACCTCTCCCTGTTGGCACCCACCAGTCTGTTCTTTATGTCCTTGGTTCTGCTTCTGTTTCATTTGGACACAGAGACAGACATGCAACAGGGGAAAGACAGTGAGAAGAGATGGAGGCAGAGGATGGCTGCGGACAATCCAAGAATAGAGGCCGGGGATGGAGGCTCCCTCTCAGCTCTCAGAAAGAACCAATCTGCTGACACCTAGATTTAAAATGGCCGGCCTCCAGAACTGTGAGAGGATCCAGTGCTGCTGCTTAAGCCACTCAGTCTGTGGTCCTTTGTTATGGCAGCCCCGGGACCCGAACGTCGTGTATTCTGGTCCATGTGCTCAGTGAGGACATTGTCCCCATAATAACGAAAAGAGAGAGCTGTGAGGAGCGGCCTCCCCTTCTTGCTGCCTTGCACTTGGTGTGTGAAGCTTTGGGACTTGGAGCTCTGGAGCCATCCTGTGATGTGCGAGACACGCCCTGTACAAAGGCATCTCATGAGGGTGTCAGAATAGAGCAGAAGAGCCTGTAGGACACCAAGCTAACCCAAGTCATCGACTTGCAGACTTGTGCTTTATGATATAATTACATATCTTTATTGCATGAGCCCATCTTAGATATTGAGAAACAGTCATTTAATTGCCAACACAGTATGATTCTGATTGTTTATCCCTGGATGCCCCTAAAGCTGATCTTTGTATCTAAGTTATATGACTAAAAGGAAAAAAGAAGTTATTGGTTTTAATTGTGTTTCCTGTAAATGGAAATGTTTGTTTTGTTGTTGTTGTTGTTGTTTGGTGTGGTGTATATACTACACACAAAAGATATTAAAGTCAGAGTGGCATATACTTCATTTCCATTTGAATTTTTATTTATTTATTTATTTATTTATTTATTTATTTTTATTGTTTTTGCCATACATTGTCATGATATCACCATGGGTTTACATATGCTTCCCCTCCGGAACCCCCCTCCCTCCTCCCTCCCCCCCAGGAAATCTCGCTGCACCAGTCCCGAGCATCAATCCTGGGCTGGCGATTGATTAGACACATGACAATTAACATGCTTCAATGCCCTTCTCCCATATCATCCCACCCTTACCCTCATCCACAAAATCCACGAGTCTATTCTATACATCTGCGTTCCTTTTGTTGTCTCCCATGTTGGGTTCTCGTTACTGTCTTTCTAAATTCCATATATATGCGTTAATATACTGTATTGTTGTTTTTGCTTCTGACTTACTTCACTCTGGATAATTGAATTTTTAAATGAGTCATAGCTAGCTAATCATTGCTCAGTCGTGTCCAACTCTTTGCAACCCCATGGACTGTATAGTCCATGGAATTCTCCAGTCCAGAATAGTGGAGTGGGTAACTGTTCCCTTCTCCAGGGTATCTTCCCAACCCAGGGGTCAAACCCAGGTCTCCCATATTGCAGGCAGATTCTTTACCAGCTGAGCCACCAAGGAAGCCCAGGAATACTGGAGTGGGTAGCCTATCCCTTCTCCAGTGGATCTTCCCAATCCAGGAATCAAACTGGGACCTCCTGCATTGCAGGTGGATTCTTTACCAGCTGAGCTATCAGGTAAACCCTTAAATGAGTCACACAAGATGCTAAATGTAAGAAATTGAAACTCGCACTTTCCAGTAGCATTTAAAATGCCATAGACCCTGGAAACGGATCACTTGACAGTGAAGAGAGGTTGCAGGGATTGAATTAACTTTCACATTTGAGTAGAAGATTCTAGTGCAAAGGGCTATGAAGCCTTCAGATTTCGTGGACCATCTGGCTGCTGCTCAAGGCTCTGATAATGTCAGCAGCAGGCCATCCTCTGAGGGGGCTCACCCAGGTGGGCAGCCCAGGGGTAGGTGGGGCCAGGAAGCATGAGGGGCACAGACTTGGGAGGGGGGCAAGACAACATGGAGAAGAGCACTAAATGCCAAGAGGGCCACGTTTAAAGAAGCTGGGGAAAGGAGAAGGGGAAAGGAGTCTGGAGAGGTGAGGTGAGAACAGTGTGAATGGTGGTGCTAGAGGCAATAGAGAGAGCATCACAGTCCCATTTTCCTATGGTTCTGGCTACACAGACTGGGGAAAGTGGTGGTGAATTAAAGGAAAGTAAAGAACTGACTCATAACCTGGCAGGTTATTCTGATGCTGTTCTTTGAAAGATACTGCTTTGGCATGGGATTTCTCTTGCCACCACCCAGCACAGTGGGTAGACACCATCCTCTGAGGAGACATGAGTAAGCTTTTCTTATTCCTAAAGATATTTCCTGAATCTCCTTCCACGTTCCTGAAATCCACCCATACCAAATCCTTTCTTTGGCTGTTACTCCATACAGGTACTCAACTTCTGCTTCTGATAGCATGGTGGACTATGTTATTTGAATCAATCTTTCTTCTGACAGCTAAAAATTCTGGATGAGAAGATTTTAAACTGTCTTCTTAAAACTATTAAAGCATAATTAAGATAATAAGGAATGATCAGGTCAGAATATTATTGAAAGCTGAAACCTAGAAAGGTCAAGGAGAAGCACCAAAGTTCCTTTTTCTGTGAGAGCATTTGCCCACCTAAGTGAACTTGAACTTCTGATTTGACATCCTTTGGGGGCATAGAGGATAGAAAAGATTAATCCGCATTGCCTCTATTTCAGCCCTTTATTCTTTTTTATTGCTGAATAGTATTCCAATGTATGGATGTAAAATAGGTTGATTACATACTCACCAGTTTGTGAACATTTGTAAACATTTAATTGCCAGTTTTTGGCAGGTAAAAATCAGGTCACCATAGACAATCATGTAGAGATTTTTGTGTGAATATGTCTTCATTTCTCTTGGATGTAGATGTAGGAGTGGGATTGCTGGATTGTATGGGAAGTGTATGTTTAATTTTACAAGAAACTGTTAAGAGTTGTGCCATTTTACACCAGCAGTGTGAGAATTCCAGTTGCTCCACATACTTACTTAATGTCCGTTCTGTTTTGGTTTGGTTTGGTTTTTTTGCCATTCTAGTATGGTGATGTCTAATTGTGGTTTGAATTTTCATTTCCCCGATGACTGAAGATATTGAGCATCTTTTCATATACTTGTCATTTGTTTATCTACTTTGATGAAGTGTCTACTCAAAGCTTTTGCTAATTTTTAAATTGGTTTTTTTGCTTAGTATTGAGCCTTAAGATTCTTTATCTATTCTGGACACAGTTCATTAGCAGATCTGTGATTTTGCAATTATTTCCCCTCATCTTTGGCTTTTTTTTTTTCATCTTTTTAAAACAGCGTCGTCTTAAAGGTCAGAACGTTTTAATTTTGATGAAGATCAGTTTACCAATTTGTGAGACATGCATGTTGTATTAGATCGAGTCTGTTCTGAATTGGTTTTATGTTTCAGTGGCTGGCAGCTCTCAGGCTTTCATGTGGTTTCAGTCTTCTCTTCCCACTTACAGCACTTACTCAAATACATGAAAAGGAGATCATCTAATAAATCACACTGAGTAACTCAGAACGTATTGCGTGGATAGCATCTTCATCTGTCAGAGTCTTGACAAAGACTTGGGAATGGTAGAACAAGAAGCAGCAAAGCCACAATAGACCCTTTGTAAAAAATAAATCTTCTTTTTCTATTACTTCACTCATTCTAATGTTGGTAATAAAAATGAGATAGCATGCACAATTTAGGGGGCAAAAGTGAACTGTAATCTAAAATAAGGAGAGTTAAGAACAGAAGTGCTTTGTCATTCACAAAGAAAAAAATCAGTCTGTAATACCGATCTTTGAAACTTTGCTTTAGCACCTCAATCTCTCTATGTATCGAGAAGGGCATGGGTTTTTAAAGACATGAAAACTGATGCAAAGGAAAGTAGTGAACTGTTCATCTGAATACCTGCTCATTTTGTTGAGCTTTTGCTTTTCAAGTTCAACCATTATGTTTTGGAGGGTAACAGCTTAGTCAACAAAGGTTGTTCAACATTATCACCTAAGAGTATATCATTCTACTAACTTTTAACATCATTTTTTAATAATAAAAACTCCAACAATTTATATTGCGCTATTTATTATTTTTATTATGTTTTCTAATTAGCTGTGATCATTGAATGTGGTCTTGATTGTATAAGGTATAATTTTTGTTATCCTCTTAAAGGGTCATCCCAGTATTTTGGTTAAAAAATCTTTAGTTTGAGAATATCTGTTATCTCCTTTTCATATATACTAATAACCCAATACATGCCAAAATAACACTAGATCTATAATCTGATAAAAAATTCCATCTGATTTAGAGCCCAGTGAAACACAGATTAGTACATAATTAGTATATAAAAAGCAGGATTTATTTCATTCTTTAATCATCTCAGAAATATTCCCAAGCACCTACAGAGGTCAAATTCTGCCCTAGATGCTAGAAGTGTAATAATGAACTATAACTGATATTTCTGCTACCATCTTGAGCTTGTGGCCTGGTGTGTAATATAAGCATTAAACAATAATCTTGTAAGTTTTAAATGTATAATTACAAAATGTGATATGTACTGTAAATGATAGTTAAGTCATGACATGAGAAATATCCTGGGAGTAGGCAAGGTTTTTCTAAGAAAGTAATGTTGGGTCGAGATCTGAATAAGAGTAGAGATTAACAGAAAAGGGTAAAGCAGGTGAGATAAGACAGGTGAACATTCCAGATAGAAGTAACAGCATAAGCAAAGGCTCTGTGTCATGTTCAAAGAAGGCTCAAGATTCTGGAGCAAAGAAAGTATAGAAGAGACTTAGGTAAAGTGACACAATGCAGGACCTTTAAGGTCACCTTAAAGATTTTTCTGTTAGAGCAATGGGAAGCCATGTGTTAATCCAGGGAGAGAATGTTAGTGAATGGATATGATGAGATTTTTTTCACTTTGACTGAAGCATGAAGAATGATACTGAAGATGGGTAAGCGTAGATTAAGGAAGACCAGTTAAGATGCCATTAAAATAACTCCAGCGAGAAGAATTATTGAAGTGGCGGCTGTGGAGGCAAGAAGGTGTAGAGAGATTTGTGAGAACCATGTAGATGAGGAAAAATTGGGAGTTGGATGGGCAAGGAAGTCCTTAGCTTCCACTTGTAGAACCAGATGGAAGAGAGTGTCAGTCAGGTAATAAAACCTACACGAGAAGCAGGCTGATGCAGAAGACCATGAGATCATCCTTAGCGTAGTTTTGGTCCTATTGGGTGTGAAGTCACCTTAATGGAGATCTTGAATATGCCATCAAGCCTGTAGGTCTGCAGTAAGAAGAAGGATTGGGGATGGAGATACAACTTTGGGAGACCCTGGGGTATTATCATTGAAAACACAGGAAGGCATGGGATCATCAGAGGACTTGAGCCAGGTAAGAAAAGTGGACAGAGGCAGTGCCTTACAGAATTCATGATCTTAATGGCTATGAGGAGCTGATAAGCTCACAGAGGGGTTTCCCTGGTGGCTCAGATGTTAAAGAATATGCCTGCAATGCGGGAGACCTGGGTTCGATCCCTAGGTCAGGAAGATACCCTGGAGAAGGGAATGGTAACCCACTCCAGTATTCTTGCCTAGAGAATTCCATGGACAGAGAAGCCTGGTGGGCTACAATCCATGGGTTGCAAAGAGTCAGACACAACTGAGCGACTAACACCATCAAGCTCACAGAGGAAGGGAATCAGCCAGAGTCTCCAGAAATAGTCAAAAATGGGATGGCGGTACACAGTCCACTGCGTTAGTGCTGCCGAGAAGTCAAAAAGCTGAAAGATGTTCATGGAACTTAATGGCCTTGAGGCTTTTGAGGCTGGTTTTAATAGGATGATGAGAGAAACAAAGAGCCAGACAGTTGGGTGGTGAGCAAGGGGTGGGCAAATGGAGATTGTGGGTAAAGACAGGTCTTGAGAAATTTGGCTCTAAACCAGAGAAAGAAGTTGGACTTGGCAGAAGGGATTCACGTGGTCAAGGTTAAAATAACCAGTAAATCGTGTATATATGTATATATATATATTATATTTATGTTTGTATAATGACAGGTAAAGATATTGAAAGAATATTGTGTGTAATGCAATACCTGAAATGTGTTTTATAAAACAATTCAAGTTCATGCCTTAAAATGCATACAACTTGGCTTCTATTTCAGGGTTTTTTTTTTTAAACCTATTTTTCAGGAAGCTGAATTCTTTTATTAACTGAAGTTCCCCATATAATCCTAGTCTGTAGAGCAGATAAAAGCCATTGTGGTCCTTATGACACCTGCATGAAACATGAGGTTCCTCTCCATGCAGATGGATGTCCTTTACCAAGGTGTGTGTTTATAGAAGTAATGCCTGTTACTAGCAGATTATTCAACAGTGACTTACTCTGGAAACAGGTTCTTTGATGTAACCTGTGGACATACAGAAAATAGAAAAGAACCAAAGAAAGGAAAAACTCAGAGCAAAGTTGGCTGTCACAAGAGCATACTCAGATCTGGCCAGCTGCTGGACAGGTGAGAATTTCATCTCTAAGCTTGCCAGTAGCTGAAGCAAAGAGCTATGCAAGATGCCTTACCAGAGTTACAGCATCCTTGGGGTAAGATGCCCAATTGTTGAGGAAAGTAGCTTTTCATGATAATGAGACCCAAGAAAAATGTCTGCTATAAATGCTCACATGAAAAGAACCAAGATGTAATAGACACCATCCTCAACACCATTTTCTTCAGTAGATATAGTGACAAATTTTGTGCACCCATTTCTTATGTTCCTCCACAGGCCCACACATGTGTGCTCAGCTGGTTCAGTCGTGTCCGACTCTTTGTACCCCTATAGACTGTAGCCCGCCTGGCTCCTCTGTCCGTTCGATTGGCCAGGCGAGAATACTGGAGTGGGTTGCCATTTCCTCCTCCAGGGGATCTTCCAGACCCAGGGATCAGACCTGCATCTCCTGCATTTCCTGCATTGCAGGTGGATTCTTTACAGCTGAACCACGGGGGAGAGGCCCATGGGATAACATCAAAGTGCAGTAGAATAAAAGCACTGTTTGCGGGGTTAGAAGTGGATGTGGGAGAGAGAGCAGAGTGCGTTCTGAATTTCCAAGGCACAGCCCTTTATTAATGTTGCAGATCTCTCCCTTCCCCTTTCTCCCACTTAGCACAGTGTTTTCCTTCTCTAGAAAAAAAGACCCATTTCTTTATGACTTTTTGTTCTTATAAAAGTAACACATATTCTTTACAAAAGCGCAAATAATTCTGAAGTATAAATCACAAAGTGTATAATTCCCAGAAATATGATCCCTCAAAGATCATCACTAATTTAAGTATATTCTCCGAGATTTTTCATATATTCACAGCACTAATTTATGTACATATTTACCAAATAGGATCATACCTGATTTAATGTATAGAATCTCTGTCTTTCAGTGGTTATGGATCAGCTCATCACATGCATATAAACTAATCAATCCCCTGTTGATGGATTCTTGCATGTTTCTATTTTTCTCACTATTAAAAATAAAGCTTCTATGAGTTTATACAGGCCTAATTTCTCAAAGTTCTTTTCCGGTTTCTCAGGAGTCCACATCCAGACCTCCTCCTGTTAGCAGGACTTGATGTGAGCTCATTCGTCTTCTCTCTTTACCTTCAAAGTGATCTTGCGCTTTATTTTTGAAAGCTTTGACCTCTTTCTGATGACTCATATCTTAGAAGAAAACAGTTTCCTCTGAATGTCACTGAGTATGGCTTGGAATTTTCTTTCCCAGTTAATACATTGCCATTGCACTCGTGTCCTTCTAGACTCTATATGTCATCCACAGAACTTTTTGGAAGTTACAGTCAGGTGGGCAGGGGAGGTATAGGTCAGCTGCGCAGACACCGAGTCAGTTTTGTAAGTGTTCGCACGCGCACACACACACACACACACACACACACACA
>ML663573.1:265039-367679 GCA_007570785.1 Antilocapra americana
ACACACACACACACACACACACACACACACACACACACACACACACAGCTGGCATATCTGAAAGGCTGTCTAGCACAGTGGTGAAGGATGAAGACTCTGGAACCAAGATGCCTGGGTTTGAATCCTGACTCCAGCAGTAGCTCTGTGTGACTTTGGGCAACTTATTCAGCCTCTCCCTGCCTCAGTTTTCTTATCTCTAAATTAGCTAATTAGAGTCCTATGAACACTCAGTGCACCAATGACTATAATGAACTCTGAAAAGCACTAACACAGAGTAAGTTAAGATTTTGAAAAATAAATAAATTCTCCTCTCCACCTGCCCCACAATTTTTCAGATACTTTCAAGCATTTCCTAACCTCATACTGCCATTCATCTGGGCCCAGGTTGAGGTTGGCTGTAATAAAGCCCAATTTTTCTATGGCTAATTGCTATGGCTCAGTGGTAAAGAATCTGCCTGCAATGCAAGAGATGTGAGTTTGACACCTGGGTTGGGAAGATCCCTTGGACAAGGAAATGACAACCCACTCCAGTATTCTTGCTTAGGAAATCCCATGGATAGTGGTGCCTGGTGGGCTACAGTCCATGGGGTCACAAAGAGTCAGACACAAATTAGAAACTAAACAAGTCAACTCAGAGGTTGCTAAATTGGTTCTTCATCTGTTTATACACTGTCACACCCAAAGCTTTATTTTGGTTAATACAGGTTCATAAAAGCAATTGAAAAAAAATTTTATTCTAGTCTTGTTAAAATGACTTTTTCCTTGGATGATGTCATAACAGATTAGACATTGACTTAAGAGATGGTTACTATTGGTAAGCTTGTAATAGATCAAATACTTTGGATAGTAGAAAACATGGGCATTATTGAAGTATATTTTATTAAACTTAATGATTATATGAAGTTTTTAATGTCCAGTTTTACTTCAGAACAGATTTGAAGCAGACTGACAAATATCACTTAAGGAAAGAAAATACTCCACCAGCCTACTTCTAAAAACAGAAAAATTTTTTCAAAGTATGTCTTAACTCTGCAACAGATTTTACTGGGCTCTTTTCCAAAATGGCCTACTAAATCAGCGTTGTTATTTTTTGGTGAAGAAAGGCTCCACAATAACCAGCTTTATTCACCTACAGAAGCAGATTCAAGAAACATCCTTTGAGGACTTACAAACAATGATCTGTTTATACTCTGTGTTTTTTCCCAAAGAGGTCCCAGGTGTTTCAGGAGACTTAAAACACCAAAAATGTTCATAAACAGACACGTTTAACAATTTCTTCTGGAGAACTTCTTCTGGGCCATGGAGGCTGCTTACTGTGTAATTTGAAATACAAAGCAATTTCACTCACATAATTAACTCTTGTTCCAGAATTCCTGTCTGGAAATTGCCACTATGCAAATGAAATTATGCATTTTTAGGAATCATACTCCAACTCTGTTACATCGAAAACCTGGGGCTAAGGCTTAGTTTTGCTTCTTTTCAATTGTCTTATATATGGCACTCTCTAGTTGTAACCTGAAACAAATATGATTAATATAAGATGTTTACTTGTCTTCATGGTGTGATAAGAAAAGTCACTTCCATTTTCTTCTTTAGAAGAAATAATATTAAAGTTTTTCATTAGTTGGAGGGTTAAATGAATAACCAAATATAGAATGCTTAATTGTGTGGGAGTTGTCATTTTGAAACTATTAATAATTCAGTTGGTTGGTTAAGAAAAATTGAGTGAAGGGTCAATTTAGTACCTCAAGCTCAATTAGGAAAATTTTCTGAAAGTGTTCATTCTGGAAGATTCCTTAAAGGTGTTTTTTGCTCAACTGAAGGCTGTAACATGAATTTCTGTCCCCCTTATCACGACCAAGACATGGTAGGTACTCCGCAACTGCTGAATTAGATGGACTGTTAAGATTTAGTAAACATTTTACTTTGACTCATTGTCATATAAGCACCAACATGGATTTGGGAGTCAAAAATGCCTCAGTTGAAAATACATGTGTCCTGCTTTCTTGCCAAAAGACCAGGCAGTTTGTCAGGTGATCTCCAGTCTTTCCGTGGATAAAGGAGAATAAGAAGACCGACGTCTCTGGGCTCCTGGGAAGAATGGTGATCTGGGTGTCAGAAACCTTGCATAATGATAAGCGGGCTAGGTTTATGAGCATTATGAGGCTAAGTGGCTTCCCAGGTGGCGCTAGTGGTAAAGAACCTGCCCACCAGTGCAGGAGACAAAAGAGATGCAGGTTTGAACCCTGGGTTGGGAGGATCCCTAGAGGAGGGCATGACGACCCACTCCAGTATTCTTACCTAGAGAATCCCATGGACAGAGAAGCCTGGGGGGCTGCAGTCCATAGGGTCGCACAGAGTCGGACACGACTGAGCGACAGAGCACGCTGTTACACTCATCAGGATCCTTATACTCTAAGGGTGTGTCAGTCCTTCTCTTTCTTTTCTAGTCACTCTGTTAGTTGATATTTGTTTCTAAAAGTTTAGTTTGATTTCCTGCTTTCAGGTAAAATATTGAATTTATTCGTGCTTTCTGATGTTTGATGAGGGATCCTAGAATAACTGCTTTTTCTAAACATCAGGTAGGGTTTTTGAGGTAATAAAGCAAGTGTAAGAAACCAGGTTAAACCTGTGTTGAAATCAATTCATTCTGGACGATGTTTTGTTTGTTCATTTTTTCAAAAGTCATGAGATGTTTGTTTCCTTGGATTGCCTGGCTCCTTTACCCTTAAAGTAGTACATGAAATACTTACATGGCTGATCTTTTTTATTTGGCTGCACTGAGTAGCTTGTGGGATCTTTGTTCCCTGACCAGGGATTGAACCCAGACCCTCGGCAGTGAAAGCATGGAGTACTAACTACTGGACCATCAGGGAATTCCCTCAAATGGGTATTGGCTACTTCCAAGGAGCATTTTTTTTAAGAGTATTTTTTCATTATTTTTAGATTAATTTTTATTGGACTATACTTGTTTTACAATGTTGTGTTAGTTTCTGCTACACAGCAGCCTAATGACTATCTTAACAAGCAGAGCAGACATACCACCTTGACACACAGAACTCAGGAATGAGCTGGTACTTTAAGAGGGGAGAAAAAGGGCTTCACCCTGCCCAGGGGTCTAAGAGGCAGAATCTCAGATGGCGGGGGAGGAGGGGAGCAGGCCAACAAGTGCTCCCCACGCACCTCACAGGATAAGCTCAAGGATTTGAAGTGTGAAAAGAACTGCTCACCACCCGCGGGCTCTACCAGTGACAGCCATGTTCTCGCACACGGGGCTCTTCATGGGCCACCTGTAGGGGCATCTTTAAGTGATCAAGGCACTGGCAGAGGGAATCTGCAGTTTCTGTATCCATGCAATCAGGTTAGAGGACAAGAGAGTCAGAGGCAGGTGAGGGGATGAGGTGTCCAGTGAGAGAGGAGCTAGGGAGGTTTCATTACCTCACTACTTAATAGAAAGACTTGTCAGATGTGAACAAGGGATGTTTGCTCACAGAACTGAGTTCCTTGCTGCTTGACATCAAGTTGAGCTACACCTGTCATCAGAGAGCTAATGAAATGGAACAACTGGTCCCCAGGTGGCGGCTTGAATGAATCCAGGGCAATGGGCACCGTTTTGCCTCTGAAGCCTGTTTTTCCAGTGGAGGCATTTGACGTGTTTGTTTCTTACACAGTGGAACATTTGGAATGTTTTGGAAGCCAAGACAGGAGACGTTTCTTCAACTCAGGACCCAATATTGGTTTCAAGGGCATTTCCTATGATCCTCAGTGGGCAGGCACATTGACTTCTGGGAATTTCCTTTTTGTTTTTTTTTGGGGGGGCAGGGTGGGGGTTTAGTTGCTTTAAGGGGCTTCCCAGGTGCCTCAGCGGTAAAGAATCTGCCTGCCAGTGCAGAAGACACGTGTTCAATCTCTGGGTTGGGAAGATCCCCTGGAGGAGATGGCAACCCACTCCAGTATTCTTGCCTGGAGAATCCCATAGACAGAGGATCCCGGTGAGCTACAGTCCATAGGGTCACAAAGAGTCAGACACAACTGAAGTGACTTAGAACATGCACACACACATAGTTGCTTTATACTGTTGCGTTAGTTTCTGTTGTACAACGAAATGAATCAGGTATATGTATACATACATCCCTTCCTTGTTGAGCTCCCTTCCACCCCCGATCCCACTCCTCTAGGTCACCACAGAGCACCAAGCTGAGCTCCCTGTGGTTCCCACTAGCTCTCCTTTCCATGCGTGGTAGTTCCACCTCCTGGAAGTTAGATGGCTATGGGGGCCTGCTGTCTTCCTGCTGAAAATGTGGTCCTCAGACCAGCAGCTTCAAATGAAAGCATTGCTTCAAGTAAAGGAGCTGGAGGAGAAAATCCTGAAACCCCTATGGAACATTTCTCCATCTTCACTTAGACAAGCCCATAAGGAAGGCTGGTCTCCAGGTCACATGCTTGTTTGGTACCCCAGCCTCGGAAGACCTCTCTTTCTGATGCTGCCATGCTGTGTCCACACCTATGACCTGGTGCTAAACTCGGGGCCATGTGTTACCGTGTGGGCCATGGAAAACAAAGTAGCCACCCAGCTTTTTTGGATGGTTTCCCAATGTTCCTGATTCCTGGCAACTGAAAAGTGCTTCCAGGGACAGGACTTATGGTGGGGCGGAAGAGGGAGGAGAGGAAAGTGAGGTGAATAATGCTGACAGCGTGGAAAAGGCAGCCTGGGAGGGCCCCTGAATCAGCGGGAGTTCACCTTCCTTCCCGTCCTGCTCTCCCGGCCCCAGCACCAGGGTCAGTAGTTCATGCATAAGAAATCAGGATTCTTTGGAGCAACTCATGCTGCCAAATCTACACTGACAGTCCAGACCAACACCCCCACCTCCCCGCCTAGCATTTGAAGGTCACTTGCTCTGCGTCAAGCACGCTTGACAATTGCTCAAAGGGAAATGAGAGAACTGTTGTGTATAAATGAATCAACTTGCCTTCAATTAATATGACTTGAAATGAACCTTTCAGTGATATATAGGATTGCATGGCTTTGCCTGCATGATATCCTAAAATAGAACACATATTACAAACTTCCAAGCTTCATGGTTCTGCATCAGGTTTTAGGAAGAAATTAATTTGGACATAGTATATACTCCAGGTAACTTCAGTAAGACTGGAGGTAACATGTTAAATATGTGTGTTGGCCTTTTAATAATTGACAATGAAGAAGGAGAAATAATGCAACTAGTCGAGGTCGTAGGTACCCCCTGCTTCTTCTTCCGTCCACATTCTAATGCTTTCTATCACCCTCTCTGTAAGGGTGACTGGCTCTTTGGGGAGCTCTGTAGATCCAGCATCCAACACACAGTGCTGTGAGGACTGGAAGGAGGCTTTGGACCAGCCAAGGGAACAGAGAGGTGCTCTGCAGAGCCCAGGTAACCTGCACCACGGATAATGGGGAGTTGGCTCTGCAAATACCTGGATAAATATTGGAAAACACATTTAGTGGATGCAATATTTATAGTTGACATTGGTAAAAGGCAGAGTCCAGGCTACAGGTAGTAAATAAAGAATCATACATACTGTATGTTTAGTAAGACAGGAGTGGAGCCGATCTTTTTTTATTGAAGAGAAAATTGGAGTTTCTCTATGTTTTTTAATTTCTGCTAAGTGATGCTTCTGAGTCATGTCCCACTCTTTGTGACCCCATGGACTGTAGCCCAGCAGGCTCCTCTGACCATGGGATTCTCCAGGCAAGAATACTGGAGTGGGTTGCCGTACTCTCCTCCAGGGGATCTTCCCAACACAGGGATTGAACCTGAGTCTCTAATGTCTCCTGCATGGGCAGGTGGGTTCTTTACCACTAGTGCTGCCTGGCAAGATGATGGGAGAAAAAGTTAATTCATAGTGGCATTGACTGCTCTGTTTGAAGGCATGAAGCAAAGTTCACTGCAGAAACTCTTCCAACACTTTTCATGCAGGGGGATTAGCTGTGCTCACTGGGGTTCTCAAAAACTAGCCATTTGGACAAAAAATTTCAGTTACAGCCACATGACACAGGCATACGTTCAAAAGAAGGAAAAGATCTTTACAGCCAGTATCTTCCTTATCCCGCACTCATATTTGGTAGGAGGGCAGGAAGAACATTTGCAGAGAAGCCTCAAGTGCTGCCAAATGCCCTCCAGGTTGGCTGTTGCATCACTCATGTGCTCAGTCTCAGGGCCACCACTGGATCCAGAAAAGGATGCTGCCAGCATCTCCTTGGCCCCCCCCTTCCTGCTTGCTATGCTCAGCACTTTGGGGAAAAGTATGTTCTCACCTCACAGTGGTTGAGAATTCACTGCATAGGTCACATCTCATTTGAAAACCAGGAGAGAGAGTCATGAGGCATGCCAATTTCTCTTGACTTCTACTGTTTAGCCATCCTGCCCAGTGCTTCTGCTTTGGAAATCATTGCTTGGGTTTATGCGAGGTACTCCCAAGCCTGTGTGCATGACATGTGTGTCTGCATGTGCATGTAGGATGGAGGAAGTGATGCTTGGCTTAGAGATGCTGAGCAAAGAGATTCTGCCTCCTTTCTGGTGTCACCCTGTTGTAAGCTAGTCAGAGTCATTGGGCTGCCAAGACTAAGTGTCACCAGGAAAACTGAAAGAGACCCCGCAGTGCTAACTTGATTATAGGAGGTGAGTTTCCTTCTAAAAGATTGAAGTTCTGCAAAAAGGAGGGGAGGGTAGAGACACAGGCCTGGCTTCAAAGAGGGTCTGTAGAGTAATTCAGTCAGTTGCTCAGTTGTGTCTGACTCTTTGCGACCCCATGGACTGCAGCATGCCAGGCCTCCCTGTCCATGACCAGCTCCTGGATGAGCTCAAACTCATGCCCATCTAGTCGGTGATGCCATCCAACCATCTCATTCTCTGTGTTTTACCCTCAGCTCCTCATTCCCTTGCTAAAGTCTCAAGAAACAAGCAAAAACAAGTTTAAAAAGCAAATGTATAGAATATCTAAACATTTAGTTATTAGGTTTCAGAGAGTTGGGCCTCTGACAGATGGTGGTCTGGCTCTCTCCTTCTCTCCAGCCTCCCACTTTTGACCCTGACATGAAGATGACCTCATCACTTCTGTAGCTTCTGTTCTGGGTGCCCCGCCATCTGCCCAACACTTCCCGTCGTCACAGCCTATGACCACTCCACCGACGACTTGAACTTCACCAGGATTACTCTCGCTCCCTTTCCTAGGTCACCCCTCCAATGTTGACCTTCTATATCCATCAAAGGTCCTTCATCGTCATAATCATCCCCCGTCATCTACCCTGACACCCTTCAACTTCTCTCCCTCCAGCCTGAAAAATGAAAGCGTTAGTCACTCCACTGTGCCCAACTCTGTGACTCCATGGACTGTAGCCTACCAGTCTCCTCTGTCCATGGGATTCTCCAGGTAAGACTACTGAAGTGGGTTGTCATCCCTACTTCCAGGGGTTCTTCCCGACCCAGGGATCGAACCCAGGTCTCCTGCATTACAGGCAGATTCTTTACCACTTGAGCCACCAGGGAAGCTCCCTCCACCCTTCAGCCTACTCTCCTAAAATAACCCCAATCTTGGTTAATCCAACCCCCCACCTTCTCAAGCCTGCACTGAGAAGCTGATGTAGTTGGAGAATATCAATGCACACTGCCTAGAATTTCCTTACAACAGTCATGCTCTGACTTTTGCAGCCAAATATTTCACACCCCTCCTTACTCCCTAGCAACCGAGACTTTGCATTTTTTTATAGAGTATGTTTATTCATTCAGCTATTAGAAACTATCGGAACTATTCTCTTTTTAATTGGAGGATAATTGCTTTACAATATTGTGTTGATTTCTGCCATACAACAACGTGATTCAGCCACAGGTATACAAATATCCCTTCTCTCTTCAACCTCCCTCCCTTCGCCCACCCCATCCCACCCCTTTCGGGTGTCACAAAGCACCGGGCTGCACTCCCTGTGTTATACAGCAACCTCCTACCAGCTACCGTTTTATATATGATAAGGTATTTGTTTCAGTGTTACTCTCTCAATGCATCCCACCCTCTCCTTCCTCTGCTGTGTCCACAAGTCTGTTCTCTACATCTGTGAGAGACAGTAATTTTAATGACAGAGATCATAGAAACACCCAGAAAATCCTTTTCCTCACACGCCCAAGTTTTCCTGTCTCCCCAGACACCCTGCCTTCCCTCCTGTTCATGGACACCACTCTGCTCTCCTCCTCCTGCTTGGGTTCCTCAGAAGCAGACCCTGAGGCAGGGATTTGGGTGAAGACTTTTGTTAAGACTTGGGCTTCCCTAGTGGCTCAGCTGGTAAAGAATCCGCCTGCAGTGAGGGAGACCTGGGTTCGATCCGTGGGTTGGGAAGATCCCCCAGAGAAGGGAAAGGCTACCCACTCCAGGATTCTGGCCTGGAGAATTCCATGGACCATATAGTCCCTGGGGTTGCAAAGAGTCAGACACGACTGAGCGACTTCCACATTTCACTTTTGTTAAGATGCCCCCAGGAAAAACTGGGAGTGCTGTGGGGAAGGCGAAACAAGGAAGAGGAGAAGTCAGCCAGGGTGCAATTTGAGATAAAGTTCCAGGAAGCTGTGGTATATATACACAATGGAATATTACTCAGCATTAAAAAAAAATTCATTTGAAGCAATTCTACTCAGATGGACGAAACTGGAGCCCATTATCCAGAGTGAAGTAAGCCAGAAGCAAAAACAACAATACAGTATATTAACACATATATATGGAATTTAGAAAGACAGTAATGAGAACCCAACATGGGAGACAACAAAAGGAACGCAGATGTATAGAATAGACTTGTGGACTTTGTGGATGAGGGTAAGGGTGGGATGATATGGGAGAAGGGCATTGAAGCATGTTAATTGTCATGTGTCTAATCAATCGCCAGCCCAGGATTGATGCTCGGGACTGGTGCAGCGAGATTTCCCGGGGGGGAGGGAGGAGGGAGGGGGGACCCGGAGGGGAAGCATATGTAAACCCATCGTGATATCATGACAATGTATGGCAAAAACAATAATAATAAAAAAAAAAAAAAGTTCCAGGGAGCGTCCCCGTACAGAACTCCAGAGTGTCACTTATGCCTTGGATTTGTCCTGCCCGAAGGCCTAGGATCTGGTCTCTCACAGCTCTGACTTATCAGCCCTTGGCCAAGGGCCCCCAGGGCTGCGTAAGCTTTGCTGGTGCTCATGGAGGGGCCCAGCAGCTCATGGTAGGCTCCGCAGAAGGCCCATAGGTACAGGCCTTTGGAAGCAAAAGCATGTTGAAAGTGTTAGCCACTCAGTCGTGTCCTAGTCTTTGCGACTCCATGCACTGCAACCCATCAGGCTTCTCTGTCCATGTAATTCTCCAGGTAAAGATACTGGAGTAGATTGCCATTTCCTTCTCCAGGGGATCTTCCCAACCCAGGATTCGAGCCTGGGTCTTCTGCATTGCAGGTGGACTCTTTACCATCTGAGCCACCAGAAAAGCTAAGAATAATGGAGTGCATTGCCATTTCTTCCTCCGGGGGACCTTCCCAACCCAGGGATAGAGCCCTTATTTCCCACAAGTCTCCTCCATTGCAGGTAGATTCTTCATTTCTGAACCACCAGAGAGGATGTAAAGCATGCTGATATATACACAAAATACATTCTCCATGGGATACGCTGGACCACAATCAGTTATGGATGACTTGGGGTTTGTCTACATCCCCCAGAAGAGAAGAGATAAGGGGGGGAAATTCAACAACAAACAAAAGGAAAAAGCAGAACGAACAATCCAGGAGATCCCCTGAGTTTCTGCAGAACAGCCACAGCTCCTTCACTCTGCTGGCTTCCTGAGTCAATGAAGGTCTGCCTCTTCCACATGGCTGTGTCTGCATCGCACCCACAAAGCCCAGCATCCCACTCCAGAGCAAGAGGAGAGTCAACACCAGGGGAAGAGCAGAGCTGGCACCCATAACCCTGGCAGCAGCAAGCAAAGCGCCACACTCGAAAGCCCAGCTCACCGCAAGAGGACATTGCAACTCTGTTGGGTGGTGTTGAGAGCACGCGGTCCCAAGTCAGACCTCCAGGTTCCAGTCCCATCTCTGCCACTCGGGAGCTGTGTGACCTGAAGTGAGTTACTGAACCTCTTTGTGCCTCAGCTTTATCATCTATCAAAGGAGGAGAAAAATAGTCTCCACCTCCTTGGGGTGGCTGTGGGATAAAATGAGTTAAAGCACCAAGTATAGTGCCTGGGTTTTACCAAGCATTATTTTTTTATATGTACACTTGAATCTTGGGGCTTCCCCAGTGGCTGAGCAGTAAAGAATCTGCCTGCAGTGCAGGAGATGCGGGTTCAGTCCCTGGGTCGGGAAGATTCCCTGGAGGAAGTGAAAGTGAAAGTCACCCAATCCTGTCCAACTCTTTGTGACCCCATGGACTCTAGAGTCCATGGAATTCTCCAGGCCAGAATACTGGAATGGGCAGCCTTTCCCTTCTCCAGAGGATCTTCCCAATCCAGGGATCAAAACCAGGTCTCCCACATTGCAGACAGAGTCTTTACCAGCTGAGCCACAAGGGAAGGCCAAGAAACCTCGAGTGGGTAGCCTATCCCTTCTCCAGTGGATTTTCCAGATCCAGGAATCAAACCAGGGTCTCCTGCATTGCAAGTGGATTCTTTACCAACTGAGCTGTGAGGGAAGCCCAAGGGCATAGCAACCTAATCCAGTATTCTTGCCTGGATAATCCCATGGACAGAGGAGCCTGGTGGGCTATAGTCCATGAGGTCACAAAGAGTCAGACATGACTTAAGTAACTTAGCATGCACGCATGCACACATGAATTTTACCAAATTATAAAAAATTAGAATTCATCACTTCTCTTTGATATTCTCTACCTAGGTTCATCACGGGATTCCAGTTTAATATGATGTCAGGCCTGATATGCATCTTTTGCCAACTTCCATGGACACACTATTGCTTCACCCTTACACCCCAAAATAATACAAGCTTGCAAATTTCCTAAATATTAAATATAAGAAAAGGTCACATGCCAAAAGCACATGGAAATACAAATAACATTGTCCATACCAATGAGTAGAGAAACACCTTCTTGATACTTCCATCCTGGTTCTGTGACCAGTGGAGAATGAATCAGAGGACACAAATAAAACCCGTGTAGCACGTGTGTGTGCTAGTTATAAAATCAGAAAAGTTACCATTAGAAAATTAATAGTGCAACCAGACTACTAAGCTAGAATAATACTTGGAAGTAGTTAATATCTGAGTGTGGACAAATTTTAGCAAAGAAGTAAAGATACACTTGGGAGTAAGATTGAGCAATAATACAATCATCCCCTGTTCTCCTCCGTGTATCTGCTGTGGAATCACAGAGAGGTGGTGTAAATAAACCGTCCTTGAAGTACCCTTGATGGAACAAAGTACTGTTTTTAATGCTCAAATGCAGTGTCTTTGATAAATATCTAGTGTCTTGGCTACTTAAGGGTTGAAAGAACTGTGGCTAGAAATACATCCTTTCTGTTCACTTTGGGAACGGAAATATTCTTTTAGAGGTTTAGACCAATGACATAATGTATCTGAAGATTAAACTTTGTTCAATTTTGAAATTCTTGTATTTTCCTCCTACATACACTTTGGAAGAGTATGTATGTTGCTAGGAGCTTCATGTATGACCTTCGTATGCAATGTTTCCAACCACGTTTGTGATTTTGATGTTTCTTTGATAACATCATGTTCAACTAGAATCCCATGATAAATCTGGGGGCAAGAATATCAAAGAGACACAGTGAATTCTAATCTTTTTAACTAGGCAAAAACTTCAGTTTTAAAAATTAGGTAAAAAAGTCTAGTCTGCAAAACTAGGTAAAAAATGGCTTAGTAAACCCCAAGGCACTATTCTTAGTGCTTTATTTTAAGTCGTTTTACCCCACAGCCACTCCAGGAGGTGGAGACTTTTTCTCCCCTTTTGATAGATGATAAAACTGAGGCACAGAGAGGTTCAGTAACTCACTTCAGGTCACACAGCTCCCAAGTGGCAGAGATGGGACTGGAACCTGGAGGTCTGACTTGGGACCGTGTGCTCTCAACACCACCCAACAGAGTTGCAGTGTCCTCTCGCGGTGAGCTGGGCTTTCGAGTGTGGCGCTTTGCTTGCTGCTGCCAGGGTTATGGGTGCCAGCTCTGCTCTTCCCCTGGTGTTGACTCTCCTCTTGCTCTGGAGTGGGATGCTGGGCTTTGTGGGTGCGATGCAGATACAGCCACGTGGAGGAGGCGGCCCCTCACTGACTCAGGAAGCCAGCAGAGTGAAGGAGCTGTGGCTGTTCTGCAGAAACTCAGGGGATCTCCTGGATCGTTCGTTCTGCTTTTTCCTTTTGTTTGTTGTTGAATTTCCCCCCCTTATCTCTGCTCTTCTGGTAGGTGCAGACAAACCTCAGGTTTTCCTCTATTTAAAAAAATCTGGATGTGAAGTTAGTAAACAATTTACGTGAGGGAACATGTGTTACGGAAGTGGAAACAGCTGGTACTGGGGAGGCTGGTGGTCACGGGTTGTTTTTACGTGGGGAGTCATTGGAACAGCTCCCAGACCTGGCCTGGGCCTGGAGTGTCCCTCTCCTGTGGGCTCCCCTCTGCTTCCCGCCCCTCCTCTGCCCTTCCCCCCTCTCTCTTCCTCTCTTCCAGCTCCTCTTCTGCCCCCAGCCCCTCTTCCCCTCCCCCTTTTCCCCACCTCCTCTCTCCTTCTGTCCCTCTTGGAGCCTCCTCTCCTCTCTCCACCCCTTCTCTCCCACCCCTCTGTCTCCTCTCTTGTTTTCCCCTCTCTCTTTTATCTCCATTCCATTCCTTTCTGTTTATGATTTAATGCTGAAAAGCACAAAGGCTCCCTTCCCAAACTCCCCTCCCTCTTTTGGAGGAGGTGGCTAGGACCTTTATTTTTGTCCCCAGTCCCACAGGACACACAGTGATGGAAAGGAGGGCGGGGGCCCTGTGGCCCAAGGAGCCTGCATCCCAAACAGCTGCGACCTGCCACCTCCACCAGGGCACCCCTGATGGAACCGGGTCTGCAGGCAAGCACCTGGGTAGGGGAGGCCCCGCAAGGTCAGGTCAGGGCCATGAGAGCCCCTTGTAGGGTGGTGTGCTGGGGCGATTGATTGGAATGACAATGACAGTGTGTGGGCTCAGTGTCCCAGTCATGTCTGACTCTGCCATCCCACGGACTGTAGCCCTCCTCTGTCCATGGGATTTTATAGCCCAGAATGCTGGAGCGGGTTGCAATTTCCTTCTCCAGGGGATCTTCCCGACCCAGGGACTGAACCTGCATCTCATCTGTCTTCTGCATTGGCAGGCAGATTCTTTGCCACTGAGCCACCTGGGTCAGAACCAAACTAAATGATTCCCTTTTACTTATAATAACTGACAGTGTTACCATGGCGACAGCAGCAGACACTAAAGTATGACACTCGGGGAACTATCCAAAGCACTTTATGTGTATTAGCTCTTTTCTTCCTCATGACAGCCCTGTGGAGTAGGTTGGAGTAGATGTACTTATTATTATCTCTGTTTTACAAACGAAACTGAGATGCAGAGAAGTTCAGTAATTTGCCCAAGGGTACAGAGCTAGTCAGTAGGAGAGCTGGGATTCAAACCCAGGCAGTTGGGCTCCAGGGCTTGAACGACAGAGTTTGCAGATAGCCCGTTCTCGTGCCTGACATCATGGAAAGACAGAGAAACATCCCAACAAGTTGGCACGTTAGCTCCATATGAGTGCTCGTGTATAACACATTTAAGAAGCGGTGCAATATGGGATTCTGATGTTCTCTAATTCTTCTGACAGTTTCACATATGACCATGTGGCTGGATATAGGACTCTCTTAGTGAACACATCTTGTCCACATGTGTCTATTCTCCGGGTGGTCTACCAGCCTAAGCTGAGAAAGAATATGGGAAAAGCAAATTACCTATTCATTTATTCAATCATTTATTGTCTATGTGTGTATGTTAAGTTGCTTCAGTTGCGTCTGACTCTGCAACCCTACAGACTGTATTCTACCAGGCTCCTCTCTCTGTGGGATTCTCCAGGCAAGAAAACTGGAGTGGGTTGCCATGCCCTCTTCCGGGGAATCTTCCCAACCCAGGAATCAAACCCATGTTTCCTGCATTGGCAGGCAGGTTCTTTACCACTAGTGCCGCCTGGGAAGCCTGATTTTCATTTATTCAACTAACCCTTTATTGTCTATGAAATCATTTAGGTAGGCTGGGTTTTGGGGGTACAGGAGAAAAAGACTTGGTCTAGCTGAGAAATAAATGGTATTCATTTATCATAAATATGAAGTACATATCAAGTATAGTAATAAGGTGTGACAGGAGCTATCAGAAGAGATAAGCACGGAATGAGAGACATGGGGAGGATGTTCCCATCTCTCTGGCAGGTGCGACTGAGGCTGGAGAAGGGGGGCACCATCACGTTTGTCTTTCAGGAAGAGATGGTGTTTGTGCCTCACCTTGGAGTGTGGGCAAGTGTTGAGTTAGTGAACATAGGAGCATTTCCTCTCCCAGGATGGAGCCCCAGGGCATGCTGTGGTCCTTGTGGGACACTTTTGATTGGTCATGCTTCCTGGCTTGTCATCTGTATGGTGGGTGAATTGGTACATTAACTTTCCTCTTGTTTGACACAACCTCTTACCACCTCCCAAGCCAGCAAGTAGGCAGTATAGTGGACAGTGTCGTGTAGCGCTTTTCAAATCAGTGATGAAAAAGTCCTGGTTACTGCCTGTTAGGGGCTAAGCTACATTCCCCTCAAATTCAAACACTGAAGCCCTAACCCCCAGTCCCAAGCAATGTACTTGGAGGTTGGGTCTGTAAAGAGATAATAAAAAATTAGCAGAGGGAACTGGACTGCTTATTAGCTAGAAATCCCCTGTAATTACAATGGTAATTTTTCTTTTAAAATAGGACATTTTTCAGAGTGAAAGAAGACATTATTAAAAATTATGCCAGGGTAAAGTCAGAATCCAGAGTTGTTCTAAGCAAATATACATGATTGTACCAGATAAATAAATATTTTTTCCCTAGTTGCAGCTGTCACTGAGGAATTTTCCAGGGCGTTAGCTCATTTTTTTTTTTTTATTTTTAAATCTTAAAAATCACAGCACATTTATTTCTTTAGATAAAGCCATATGTATCAGCTCATGATATCATGGACTGTCCACATTTCCAAAGCTTTGCCATATGAGAAGCTGCATGTTTGGACACCCACCTCTGAATGCCTCACATGAGCTGCAATTCTGCTGACCAGTGAGGCAGCAAATGTATAGAAATAGCAGAGTCTAGCAGTTTGAAATTCTAATTCCAAGTCTGCCACTCCCAGCTGCTTGATGACAGTTGTTTTTAACTTGTAAAATGTACAGGTTGGAGCACATGATTTCTATGATCTGCCTTGGCTCTAGCATTTCCACACAGGAGAAGCTTAGGGACAGTAATCAGGTTGGGAGGGTCTTGTCCTGAAGCTGCAGTCATGTAACTTTTCATAAAATTGAGGAAACAGCAATTGTTCACATCAAAAAGTGAGGGAGGGAAGGTGGGTGCTGAGAGAAAGTACTTGGATTAAAGTGACTCTGCTCCTCCTCTGTTTCCACTTTAAAGTTCTGCCATCTTTACATGAATCTAAGACGTGGGAAGAATAAGCAAGGTGACAAAACATAAAAGACAAACATCGACAGTAAGATTGGAATGAACCTGAATTGTTGAAATTCTTAGAGAGCAGTGGAATATTATGGTAGTTATTTAGGGATGAAAGTATGAGGAAGCATAACTGATCACCCTAGTGACTCACAGGCAATAGTTTCATTTGTGATGACTTGTAGGATAGAATTCTCCAGTGTTGTATTTGTTCATAGATGTAAATACCTATTGTATGATCCACAAATGTTTACCTCAAAAGTTGGAAATTGCACTTCTTACCCACCAGAATGGTAAAAATTTAAAGATTTAATCATAACATGATTGCATCTAATGATACAGAGGCTATCAAGGAATAGACATCTATATGTTGTTGGTAGGAGTATAAACTGTCTCAACCACATTTTAAAAAACAAACTTTAAAATTGAGGTATGGTTTACTTAAGAAAAAAAAAACATCCATTTGAAGTGTACACTTTAACGAGTTTTGAATAATACATTCACAAATCACCACCAAAATCACTTCAAGCATTTCTATTACTCCAAAAATGTTATCTGTGTGGCCCATTCTATTTCGTTTCCCCAATTCCTCACCCCTGGTAGCCACTGGTCCATTTTCTGTCCTTATAGACAAAATTTATCTTTTCTGGAATTTCATATAAATGGAGTCATATTTCATGCCTTGCTTCTTTCACTATCTCAGTTTAATGTTTTTAAAATGCATCTCTTACTGCATGTGCCATTGCTTTCTGTTGGTGAGTAATGGCCTACTACATAGATCCATCACAGTTTGCTTATCCACTTACCTGGTAATAGACATTTGGGTAGCTTCTAGTCTTTGCATATCATGATCAAAGCAGCTATGAACATTTGTGTACAATTCTTTGCGTGGAATGAACTCTTCATTTTTCTTCAATAAACACATGAGAAGGTTAATGGTTTGTGATAGTTAATATTATGTGTCTACTTGACTGGCTACAAGGTGCCTAGATGAAATATTATTTCTGGATTGTCTGTGAGGGTGTTTCTGGGTAAGACTGGCATTTGAATTGGTGAACTCAAAACAGATTGTCCTCCACAGTGGGAGTGGGCATCATCCAAAGTGTTGAAGGCATAAATAGAATAAAAGTCAGAGGAAGGAGGAATTCTTACCTTTTTTCTGCCTCATTGCTTGAACTGTGACATTTCATCTTCTCCTGCCCTTGGACTGCCATTGGGTTTCCTGCCCGCAATGCAGGAGACTCGAGTGGGTATCTGGGTCAGGAAGATCCCCTGAAGAAGGGAATGGCTACCCACTCCAGTTTTCTTGCCTAGAAATTCCCATGGACAGAGGAGACTGGTGGGCTACAGTCTATAGGGATGCAAAGAGTCAGACACGACCGAGTGACTAACACTTTCCCTTTTCCTAGTTTATAGACCCTTGGGCCTCTTGCTCATCTGGTTAACATAATGTCATTGATGTGATGGACTAGAGAGTTATTCTAAGGCATGTCCAGGGAGTTCAGGTCCTATTGAACATATTATGACAGGAAACAAGGAAACTCTTGTCTGTCCCATATGAATAAGAACAGTTTCTGATCTTCTTGTTTAATGGGAGTGGAAAAGAAACCATTCACCAAGCCATGGACTGCACACCATTGACCCGAAGGAAAATGAAGTTGCTCAGTCGTGTCCAACTCTTTGCGACCCCGTGGACTGTAGTCTACCAGGTTCCTCTGTCCATGGGATTTTCCAGGCAAGAACACTGGAGTAGGTTGCCATTTCCTTCTCCAGGAGATCTTCCTGACCCAGGGATTAGAACCTGAGCCTCCCACATTGTAGGCAGATGCTTTGCTATCTGACCCACCAGGGTAGTCCATTGGCAGGTCAGTAAGCCCCTAACAGGGTTTCTGCCATAAGCCTTATGAGGTCACCGCGGAACCACAGAGCAGGACTCCTCACTTGCTTCGCACAGGGCGTGTCATTCATTCACACAAGCACACTGTAGAGTTAGCAAAATACAGCGGAAAACACGTGTCCTAGGAGAACAAAGAACTAGAGCTCCAAGCATCCTTACCTTGTTCTGAAGAATCGCGGATAAGCCCCCAAGATGAACACTTGTTGCTAAACCACAAAAGAAGCTGGGATTCTCGGCCTCTAGAGGAGAAGACTTCAATCTGGGGCCAGTGATGAGGCTTGATTGCTCAGAGCTTTTGTGTAATCAAGTTTTATTCAAGTATAAAAGAGATAGAGAAAGCTTCTGGTACAGACATCCAACCCGAGGCTGTGTTAATTTGCTCTATAGCAAAGACACTACATCTGGCACTGCAGCTGCAGTTAGGGCACGGAGAGAGAGGATGTGGCAGAAGATGAGACTGGACATGTAAACCTGGTGCCAGACTGTAAAGGGGCCTGAAGGGCTCACGATGGACTTGAACTATGAGCCTGCACGCACTGAGGAGCCTTTCAGGTTCGCAAGCAATATATTCTCTCCACCTGCTACTTTCAACCAGAAAACTGTGTTTCCTAGTTTTCAGTAGTGTCCCAGTGAACCATCTCATTGGTAGTGCGGGTGCTGTGTGCTGTGATCAGGCTGCCCCTCAGTTTGGAAATAGCCATTCTCTTGCTGCCAGCAGAGCCTCACAGCTGCGTCCCGGCCGCCATCATTTCCGGAACAAAACGTGCACTTTGAACCCTTGATTCCTTTGCATTTGCTATTCTTTCTCCTGAATATCTCCCCCCACTTCCTATGCCTGGAGAAATTCTATTTATTCCACAAGACTTCCTTAGATGTCTCCTCTCACCCTCAGATAGGATTAACTGCTTCCTTCTCTTTCTAAAGTGTTTTGTTCACTGTGTGAGTTTAGGACTTGGAGCGATTCTTGGTATCATGAATGGCAATTTATGTCCTTAGCTCCCCTATGAACTGGAGCAGTTCAGGGGGAGCAGTCCAGGCCATGTCTCGTTTATCTTCATGTTGCCAGAGGTTTGCATAGAACCTGACACAGGTAGATATCCAAGGAATGGTTACTGAATTCAATTCGTTATTTAATTGAACATTTTACTGGCGTTAAAGGAGATCAAACCAGTCCATCCTAAAGGGAATCAATCCTGAATATTCATTGGAAGGACTGTTGCTGTAGCTAAACCTCCAATACTTTGGCCATCTGATGGGAAGAGCAGACTTATGAAAATAAGACCCTAATGCTGGGAAAGACTGAAGGCAGAGGAGGAGGGGGCAGCAGCAGATGAGTTGGTTAGATAGCGTCACCAACTCAATGCACATGAATTTGAGCAAACTCCAGGAAATAGTGAAGGACAGTGGAGCTGGGCAGGCTGCAGTCCAGTGGTCACAAAGAGTCGGACATGACTTAGCATCAAAACAACAACAACTGATGTTAAGAAAGGGGGAAAAAAATCCAGATTTATATGCATACATTTACTCTTTCATCAAATATGTGTTAGTTATCATGTAACAGTGGGCCCAAAGTAGATAAGTGATAGCTAATATCACTTATCATTCTGAATTTGTAAAGTGAAACTGTCATAAACCTAAAGCTTTTTTTCCCCTTCCATTTGAATTGGAACTATTTAACTAAGAATGCATGTGACTCTAATACCTTTAAAAACTACTGAATTTTGTGTGTGTATGTGAGAGAGAGAGTTTATATTATGTTCAAAAACTCCCAGACATCCTGATTTATCTTTTTTCTTCAAGCATTGGCCTCAGAATGATCATAGCAACAAAATAGTGCTATAAGAGCAAAGATACTTTTGTTTATAGTTTCAAAGCTACAACATGATTGTCAGTTTAACACAAACCTCAATTTTTTTTTTTTTAAATTTTGGTTGAGGCATGAACTATTTACTGCCTGGAGACTATGTTTGACACATCTTCACATTTTTTCAGGTGCAAATATTCAGTGGAAGGATTTCCAAACTAAATTTCCCAGCACCTGACCACTTTAAACAAACCAACAAACAAAAAAAAAAAACAACCATGAACCACGGATTGACTTACATGTATAATCTGCCTTCTATGGTCTGCATTATGGTGCAAGTGTGTGCATTTTAGACAACAAATATGACAATTAACCAAGCTAGAAAATTGCTCACTCTGTTAGACCCAACTCACCACTGTCTTTAAGGTTCCTAATCCCAGTGGCTCAAACATGAAAAGTGAAAGTTAGTAGCACAATCATGTCCTACACTTTGCGATTCTATAACCTGCCCAGCTCCTCTGTCCATGCAATTCTCCAGGCAAGAATACTAGAGTGGTTTGCCACTTCCTTCTCTAGGGGATCTTCCTGACCCAGGGATTGAACCCAGGTTTCCTGCATTGCAAGCAGATTCTTTGCCAACTGAGCCACTAGGGAAGGCTTAAACATATTAGGAGGTGTGGAGTATGTTGGGCTTCAAAGTTCCATCTAGTGAAAGCTATAGTTTTTCCAGTGGTCATGTGTGGATGTGAGAGTTGGATTGAAAAGAAAGCTGAGCACCGAAGAATTGATGCTTTTGAACAGTGGTGTTGGAGAAGACTCTTGAAAGTCCCTTGGACTGCAAGAAGATCCAACCAGTCTACCATAAAGGAAATCAGTTCTGAATATTCATTGAAAGGACTGATGCTGAAGCTGAAACACTAATACTTTGGCCACTTAATGTGAAAAACTGACTCACTAGAAAAGACCCTGATGCTGGAAATGATTGAAGGTATGAGGAGAAGGGGACGACAGAGGATGAGATAGTTGGATGGCATCATTGGTGCAATGGACATGAGTTTGCGTAAGCTCCAGGAGTTGGTGACGAACAGGGAGGCCTGGCATGCTGCAGTCCATGGGGTTGCAAACAGTCGGACATGACTGAGCTACTTAACTGAACTGAATAGAGTACATTATCTCCCTCATGCAAAAGTCTGAGTGTAGGCAGTTCAGGGCTTTTATGGCAGCTCTTGGATCATCTGACCCCGGGTACCCCCAACTTGAGAGTCTGGTCCTCATGATTATGGCCCAAGATGCTTATGGTCACCATATCTCCATCAGAAAGCTGAGTGGATAACAAAGAGAAGAAGCATCCCCTATCATTTTTAGGGACACTTCCTGGAACTTGTAGCTATCACCTTTTCTCAGATCCCATGAGATGGACATTACTGGAACTTAGTTCTGTGGCTACAAACAGCTGCCAGAGGAGACTGGTAAATACTGTGTATTTTTAGTAAGGCCACATGCCCAGCTAAGTATTGGTGTTCCTGTTACTGAAGAAAAGTGGGAAATATACCTTGGGGACCACTGTAAAGAAAACAATGCTCAGATGATATTTTGAAAATAATAAGTTGGAGGATTCCTGCTTTGGGGTTGCTGTCTTTGTCTTCATTTCTTCCACTTGCCCAAACATAAGTGTCCCACTTCCATTTCCCGCTTTCGTGTACGAGGCCATGTGTTCACGAGGGCCTCTATGGCCTGGCCGGCTTGTTTCACAGAGTGCCTTGGAAATGGCTTTGGTTATTCAGGAATGTATCTCATTTGTCCTACATGAGCTCAACTCTGAACATCAGAGTCATTTAGCAACAATCATTTATTTATAAACAATCATTAACCTTTCCTTAAGTGTTCTGTTTTGCATTTGGTTTGCTAAAACCAAAGCACTGGCTTTCTGAAGGTTTAGAAAAATAACACTAGCAAGCTGAGAAAAAGAATTGGGGTCATAAGGTGGGAGTAGGAAATTGAAGTTAAAAATTACTTACATGGTGCTCTTGGAGCTGCTTCCCTCGTCAAAGGAGTGAGTTTTTCCATCTCTTTCTCTACAACCTGGAATTTGCATCATTTTAATAAACCACAGCAATGCCGAAAAGGTTTTCTGGGGTGGGGGTGAGGGGTGGAGTGGAAATTGCTACATGCTTAACATTATCCTTTATGCTTCAGGAAGTGTCCTAGACTCTGGGAGGTAGAGTAGTGTCTTGGAAGGACAAGGGTACGGATTTAGTCAGTATGGAACAGGCTGCACTGCAATGACAAGTACATAAATTGTGAAATGTCAGTGCCCGGCCATCTCTCAATCAGCTTGCAGTCTCCGGCCCTACTAGCAGCCACTCTCCACTTCACAGGACTGCTGTCTGGAGCTGACATCCTTTGAGCTGACTAAGGGAGGAGCAGAAAGCACTGGGGGCCTTAAGCCGGATGTTTTTAAGGGCCAGGCCTGGACACTTCTTTCATATAGGTCAGAGGTGCCTAGGCCAGAGTTCAGGCATGGGGCAGGAACTGAACTGCAAGGTCAACTGAGGCTAAAGCCTAGTCTCCCTGTGCTCCCAGCAACAGGAAATGGTGTGGTGAGCCCACCACAATGTCTCTGGCACACCGATTTAACCCCGAGCTTTTCTACTTGATACCTTTATGATCATGGGTAAGTGATACACTTGGGGTGAGTGCCTGACATCAAAGTTTTCATAAAACGCTAATTCTCATTCTCTTTTTCAGAGGCATTTACAGTCACAGGCAATATTTTAC
Source organism: Antilocapra americana (assembly GCA_007570785.1). Lineage (NCBI taxonomy): Eukaryota > Metazoa > Chordata > Mammalia > Artiodactyla > Antilocapridae > Antilocapra > Antilocapra americana. Next base: position 287,192 of record ML663573.1, read on the forward strand.
ATACATGCAAAAACTAGAAGCATCTCTAAATTTGTCCTGAAGACTACCTGCCTCCAAACCCCTGGGAGTGATAATTAAGATAATGTTTTCTCCTCCCTTCCACCCAGATGAAAACATCAAAAATATGAATCTTGCCGCTGAGCTGAGAGACTGTCATTTTATATTCTCTTCTCAAATTTTTAAAAAATCATGGTTAAAATATATGTTTTATAGCATAATGTAACAGTACCATCTTAGCCATTTTTAAGCGTGCAGTTCAGTGGTGTTAAGTACATTCACATTGTTCTGCAATCACCCTCCAGAACTCTGTCTTGTAATCCAAACTCTGTTCCCATTCAGCAGCACCTTCCCATTCTTCCTCCCTGGCTGCCCCTGAACCATTCTTTTAGTTTCTATGAATACAACTACACAGGTTCTTCATGTAAGTGGAATTGTACAGTATTTTTTGTGACTAGCTGATTTTACTTAGAATCATATCCTCAAGATTCATCCATGTGGTGGCATGTGTTGAAATTTCCTTTGCTTTTAAAGTTGAATAATATTCCTCTGTATGTGTGTGTAGATAGAGATATAAATACAGATATACCACATTTTACTTATCTATTCATTCATCTATATAGACTTGGGTTGTTTCCACCTTTTGGCTATTGTGCATAATGCTGCTATAAGGATGGGTGTATAAAAACCTCTTTGAGACTCTGCTTTCAATTCTTTTGGGTACATACCCAGAAGTGGAACAGCTAGGGAAAGTCGCTCAGTCATGTCTGACTCTTTGCAACCTCATGTAATATACAGTCCATGGAATTCTCCAAGCCAGAATACTGGAGTGGGTAGCTGTTCCCTTCTCCAGGGGATCTTCCCAACCCAGGGATTGAACTCAGGTCTCCTGCATAGCAGGCAGATTCTTTACCATCTGGGCTTTCTAGGGAACAACTAGATCATATGGTAATTTTGATTTTGAATATGTTGAGGAACCTGATGATTCTTTTTCCCATTGACATTTGAATAGCACTGGGTTAGAGTCCAAGAAAGGATATAATCAAGGGCTCAATTTGTGCGATCAGATAATGCATGCCCTGGGAGGTTGTTAGGAAGGAAGCAGAAGGAGCTGAGAAGACTAATGTGGGGAGGGAGTCCACAGAACAAGGAAGAAGAGAGTGAGCAGCCTCCAAGCAGAGGTTTGAGTAAAATGAAATGCAAGAAGAAGGCAGTCTAGATGGGAACCCACAGAAGCAAGTCAAGGAGACCATGAGTACAGCAGGTAGCAGGAGGGAAAAGTCGTGTTGAAGTCTCCCTGGGAGGTGAGGTTGTTGGAACGGGTGGAGTTAGATTATCACAAGCCTTGCAAACCAGGCAAATGGGTTCTAATTTAATACAATAGACAATAGGCAACTCCCAGAGGCTCTGAAAGAGAAAGTCATATGATAACTGCCAAGTCACCATTCAGGAAAATTAGTATCACCAACAAAATGGTATTGAAAATGCATTTCTCTATAAATTCCATTGTAGTGAGGATTCTAATAAAATTGTATAAATGGTTCCTGTGGTGTTATAAATTATAAATGATTGTAACTATATAATTACATGGTCTTCTTCTACCCACCAGAAATTTCTAACAAGCATCGTCCACAATACCTAGCAAATTTTTATAAACAATACAAAATGCAAAAAAAAAAAAAAAAAAACAAACTCTAGCAAAGTGCCAAAGAAAAATCTTTCTGTCTAAATGGGCTAAATAATATTTTAAAATGTGTAAGAAAGTGCAACGTCTTTGGGGTTTTATGCAAAAGCTAGTTAGAGTTGTGGTGTCTGAAAAGTTTCAATTTTATAAATCTGCCCTCTATTAGTCACAAATTTACTTAACCTCCTTATACTCCTTAGGTTGTAGTTTCTCATCTCTGAAGTGAGGACAATAGTGAGAACTAACTCATAGAGTTTTTGAGATGATCTAATGAGTTAATGTATGTCAAACACAACACAGGGTCCGGTGTTGAAGAGTAAATAAGTATTATATTAATATTATTCTCTATACTCTTTAAATAAATAAATGAAGGTTAATTAAATAATTTTCTGCTCTAACAAGAAATCATCAAATCTCAGAACCTTTCAAACTCTTACTTTTACCCTAGTGCTCGTGCTAAGTTGTTTCAGTCTTGTCCGACTCTTTGTGACCCTATTGACCGTAGCCCACCAGGCTCTTCTGTCCATGGGATTCTCCAGGCAAGAATACTGGAGTGGGTTCCCCTTCTCCAGGGGATCTTCCTGACCTCAGGATCAAATTCACATCTCATAGGTCTCCTGCATTGGCAGGCAGGTTCTTTACCACTAGTGCCATCTGGGAAGCCTCCACTTCCCCCCTACTGATCTAGAAGATATTCTTTTTAAAATTTAAGTAATTAATTTTTTGGCTGACCTGGGTCTTCTTTGCTGCACGTGGGCTTTCTCCAGTGGTGGTGGTGGAGGGGACTACTCTGTGTGGTGTGTGGGCTTCTCATTGAGGTGACTTTTTGTTTCAGAGCACGGGTTCCAGGAGCTGGGCTCAGCAGTTGGGATGCACAGGCTCTAGCGTGAACAGGCTTCAGAGGCTGTGGCCTATGGGCTTTGTGCTCTGTTGCCTGTGGGATCTTCCCAGACCAGGGATGGAACCTGTGTCCCCTGCATTGGCAAGCAGATTCTGATCCACTGTACCACCTGGGAGTCCAGATCTAGAAGATACTCTCCACATGGATTTCTAATTTAGAGCAAAGCAAACTAAGGCACTGTTTATAAAATAATTGCCTAATAGTCCTCAATGATGAAAGTGAAAGAAAGTGGAAAAGCTGGCTTAAAACTCAGCATTCAAAAAACTAAGATCATGGCATCCGGTTCCATCACTTCATAGCAAATAGATGGGAAAAAATGGAAATGGTAATAGACTTTATTCACTTGGGCTTCAAAATCACAGCAGATGGTGACTGTAGCCATGAAATTAAAAGACACTTGCTCCTTGGAAGAAAAGCTATGACGAACCTAGACAGTGTATTAAAAAGCAGAGACATTATTTTGCCAACAAAGGTCTGTACAGTGAAAGCTATGGTTTTTCCAGTAGTCATGTATGGATGGACATGAGAGTTGGACCATAAAGAAAGCTGAGCACTGAAGAATTGATGCTTTTGAACTGTGGTGTTGGAGAAGACTCTGGAGAGTCCCTTGGACTGCAAGGAGATCAAACTAGTCCATCCTAAAGGAAATCAACCCTGAATGTTCATTGGAAGGACTGATGCTGAAGCTGAAGCTCCAATATTTGGCCACCTGATGCAAAGGGCTGACTCACTGGAAAAGACCCTGATGCTGGGAAAGATTGAAGGCAGGACGAGAAGGGGACAACAGAGGATGACACAGTTGGATGGCATCACTGACTAGATGGACATGGCTTTGAGTAAATTCTGGGAGATGGTGATGGACAGGGAATCCAGGAGTGTTGCAGTCCATGCGGTCGCAAAGGATTGGACACGACTGAAAGACTGAACTGAACTGAACTGAATAGTCCTCAATAGGTCTGCACTGACAGCAATGATGTCAGGAAAAAACATTTTAGGGAAAAATCTGAATTGAAAAAATATTTTTGCATCTCCAATAACTACAGAGTTGGATCAGTGATGAACCAAACCATGCCTGGGAAAGCAATGCGGAGATAAAAAGAAAAGGAAAAAAGGCAAACAAAAACAGAAAATAAAAAAGGTAAACTTTTTTGCCTCATGAATATACTTATAGGCAAACGCGCATTTAGAATGGCAGTAATTTGTCAACAAGAGCTACTTGCTCAGTACTGGTGATAGATGTTTCTCAGAAGTAGCCATCATTAGGAAATATTTTGAAAGTTTATAATCAGGCATTGACTAAACAAGGCGGTCTTGACATGACCAGTTTTCTCAGGGCCATACGTTCAGTGTATTAAACCATTGACCCGCTTCAACCCCCGCTGAGCTCCTAAAGGTCATCAGAGCATGAGGCTCCATGAAATCAGGACTCTCTGAATCGGGTTCGTTAATGAGTGTTTACGGAAGAGAAGCACTGTAGAAGGAGCACGGTGACCTTCAGAATCAATTAATGCTTGGGGCTATAATTGTCAAGGCTCCCATTCGGGTCAATGATAGAAGACTTGAAGAGTTGTGGATTTATTTATGAACCAAATGAAACCCCTGAAAAGGTAATGAGAATGCAATACTAGGAGACCAACCAGCAAACTCTAAAAAACACTCAAAATAAGGAGCCTAGGGCTCGGTTGGGCCCCAGGTCATCAAGGCATAGCCAAGCCACAACTAAGGATCATTGCCACATTGAATGGCAAGGAGCCAAACTTCTTTCCTGACCCTGAAGAGAACCCTGGGTCTCATAAAAGAGCTCTGTTTTCTTTGATTTCCCAGCCAGGATTATCCTTGTATTATAAAACAAAGTTACATAAGTTTGGGAGTTAAGTCAGTTAGTTTTATAGGTCAAGATGCCTAGGATATAGTACCTAGTTATTCAATCAGTCACCAATCTAAGTGTTTCTCTGGAGGTATTTTGCAGATTTGGTTAACAGATATAAATAAACTTTTAGTAGAGGAGAGGATCCTTTTGAATGTGGTGGGTCTCATCTAATCAGTTGAAGGCCTTAAGATCAAAACTGTTTTTCCGGGGAAGAAGAAATTTCACTTGTGGACAACATCATCAGCTCCAAAACAAGATCATGTGCTCCTGACTTGATTCATGGAGAGTTACACTGAGGTTATCTCAATTAAACTACACTGAGTTGTAGCTCTTTTGTCTGTAAACTGTTTTAAATTAAATAAATGATTATTAGAGAAATAATCTGTTTTTAACATGTTGTAACAAAAGTAGCATATGTGTTATTAATATAAATTCCTTCCTTTTCTCCCTCTGAATTATTCCCCCCCACCCCCCCACCCCCCCGCAAAAGATTTTGAAACCGTTTTGCTCCTTTCAAATGACCTTATGTAGAAACTGAGCCAACAGGCATCCTGGATGTCTATGATATTCTTTTGATTTGCTTGCTTTGCTTACTTGAGATCTTCCTTTGGTATACACTTGAGATGAATAAATCAAGAAAATTCAAATGATGGACCCACACTCATGCATTTCCTTTCATAATTAAAAATAAGATCAGGCCCTCAGATGTTCATAGAAATACATACATGAGCACCAAAGTCCAGCTACAGTATTTTGTTCAGTTGCTAAGTCCTGTCTGACTCTTTGTGACCCCAAGAAGCACAGCCGGTTTCTTGTAACTATGTCAATATTCACTTAGCCCACCTTGCTGGTTTGAACACATTTCTCTTGGAAAATAGAATTCTTTTTAAACACACAGTTTCAGTATAATAACACAAAAGAAGCAGAGGTATTTTTAACCTGCCAGCTTTGCCAGTCTCTCCCTAATCCTCCCATGCTCTGTTGTGAGACCCAGCCATGCCTTCAGGCCCATCCTACAAATTCCATCTAGTTTCTCTCCACACAGATTTTCTGTTCTAGTTGGTTCTACCTCCTATCTCTTGAACCAGACTTATATTCCAGGGGGAAAGCGAGAGGCATGAAGTCCATTTATGGCCCCCAAACACCCATCTTGTGTGGCCTTTGCATTAAGCCCACACAGATACCAACTTGCAATATAACAGCAGCAGCCTGACCAGCTTCCTCCTGACCCATCGGCTTCTCACAGGCTTTGAGTTTTCCATCTTTGCTGTCTACCTGTATTCTGACTTTTCAGTTCCTTGGTCTACCCTTCCCCCCTGTATCCTAAATGTCCTTCAAGACCCTGTCGTGCTCCCCTGTTTTCCTTGTCCACCCTCTGTGTCTTAGGCATTCAGGTCACCTTGATGGAGATGGCCACTATGGCTTAGATCTGGAATTCTTTTTACTTGTTCTTGTCACAGATCATCCTTGGTTTTTAGCAATTCTGGCTTCTTTACAAAGATGGCTAGTCTTTACAAAGTTTGATATAAATAGCCACACAAATGCAAAAAGCTCCTTCAGTTCTTTGAAATCACAAGATGAGTGTGAATAACTATAATTACAAACATAAGAATATTATCATTGTTTTTCTAACAGCAGTAATGGGTTATGTGGTTCCATCTACCCATTTAATCCAGTTCTTGGGTAAGCCAAGGTACAAACTTGAGTTTGCAGCCAAAGAATTTAATTTTGAATCAAGTTGCTAAATGAGAAACAAGTAAACCACATAGTAGCTTTTCCTGTCTACCCAGTGACTCAACCGGAACAGAAAGCTATGTTCAGATGCACTGCCCAAGTCAATCCCAGACTCAACCACACTTTCTTTTGTTCAATGTCAGGAATTTGCTCTAGTTTGTGAGCTGGTTGCTCACCTCCTTGACAGAATGCAGGATGCTTCTTGTTTCCCTGTTGTTTCCTGAAGGAGAAACACTGACCTAAAATCCCTTTTGTCAATAAGTCTGGAAGGAACCCACCTTCACGTGAGCACCTTTTCCGGTCCCGCTGCAGTTGTTTGTACCCTCAAAGGCCACGGCAGGATGTTTCTCTCCTAAATTCCCCAGGGCTCTTCATCCCTCCAGTGTCTTTGAACAACTAAACAGGAACGATGTAATGCTCTAGAGGTCTCCTAACATGCATTCATCAAAATAAAACACCTCTCTGGGCCAGACTGCATAGCTTTGTCTTAGTAAATGGAGAACTATGTAGTACATGTGTGTATTGTTGTTGTTTAGTCACTAAGTTGTGTCCAACTCTTTGTGACCCCATAGACTATAGCCCACCAGGCGCCTCAGTTCATAGGATTCTCCTGGCAAGAATACTAGAGTGGGTTGCCATTTCCTTCTCCAGGGGATCTTCCCAGGCCAGCAATTGAACCTGTATCTCCTTCATTGTCAGTGGGAGGCACTTCTTTACCACTGAGGCATCTGGGAAGCCCACATGTATGTTTATATGTGTTTGCACTCAGACATGTGTGTATACAATGTGTATACAATATATACATATATTCATACATGCCTATACACATGTGTGTATATGAATGTGTGTGTTTGGAGCTTTATCTACAACTATAGCCCTACACAAACATTTCAACAAGACTATTCAGCTCACTGCTTGAGTGCAACTTCACATTTTTTAACCTAACATTTTTTATTGTCTTTTGTTATTTTTCAGTTGTTAAGTCATGTCTGACTTTTTGCGACCTCATGAACTGCAGCACACCAGGCTTCCCTGTCCTTCACCCTCTCCCGGAATTTGCTTAAACTCATGTCCATTGAGTCAGTGATGCCATCCAACCATCTCATCCTCTGTTACCCTCTTCTCTTGCCCTCAATCTTTCCCAGCATCAGGGTCTTTTCCAATGGGTCGACTCCTCGAATCAGGTGGCCGAAGCATTGGAACTTCAGCTTTAGCATCAATGAATATTCAGGGTTGATCTCCTTTAGGATTGACTGATTTGATCTCCTTGCAGTCCAAGGGACTTTACAGAGTCTTCTACTATGTAACAAGTAACATGCTAACATGCCTGTGTCATATACATATATATGCAACCTTTCAAATTTTCTAAATTTGAAACCATATCCTAAAGATCTCTTCATATTTGGAGTGTGTGGATAGGTACTTGATTATTCTTTTCTATACTACCTAATATTCCATTGTGTGGAACAACCATACTTTAATAATGAATCTTTTATTGCTTTCTACTTATGTTATTTCCAGTCTCTTGCTATTGCAAACAATGCCACAATAAATGATTTGTCTACGTACATTTTTTATTATGTGTGCAGGTGTCTCTGTGGGACATATTATCAGAAGCGGAGTTTCTCGGTCAAAGGATAAATGTGCCTGTAGCTCTGTTGGCTATGGCCAGATATCTCTGCACAGGGACAAAGCCAACAATGTGTGAGGGTCTATTTCTCCTACAGTGTTACCAACAGTTTCAGATGTTTGCCATTTTGATGGATTAGAAACGGTATCTTGTTTAGTTTCAATAGGTACTTCTCTTATTACAAATGTGAAACGGAGTTGAGCATCTTTTCTTGTTTATGGGAAGTTCATCTACCTTCATAACAGAATCCTTAGGTGATCCTTAGGCACATGGCTTTCTTAAAGCTTCTGGCCCAAGGCAAGAAGGAAAAAAAAAAAAATGGTGAAGTGGAGACACTATAAGGGCCAAGGATCCCAACAGAAAGGTGAACAACCTGGAATGCTACTGACCAACTCCCACAGCTCTCAGCAGCCCAGAGGGCTTGACCCTGCAGACAGCCACCTGCTCAAAGCCACACCTGCTTCCTGAGGAGACCAGCATCCACTGGCTGATAGATGTGGGAGAACAAAACCCTGATCCCTGCCTCAACTGAACAACTTGGAAGAGTTATCCCAGCTTCAAAATTCTGGGGTCAACTAAGGCCCCATTAAGACAGCATCACAGCTCAGCTTTATTTCTGCCTGCGCCTCCCTTCCTTTTCTCTTCTGCCTCCCCTTCATCTCCTCTTCCCTTCCTCTTCCAAAGGTAATGATGGCATGGTTTTGTCCAGAGGCAGGTAGAGCAACTGGTCCAGGGTGAGTTGATTGGGGCTGATGGGGTTTGGCTCGCACCCTAAATCAGGTCATTCAATATACCACTTACATAGTAGCTTCTGGGAACTCTTTCACTATTCATAAAAATGGGTAAAATTGTGTTGTATCTGCTCCTTATTTCATGAAGATCTCTAAAAGGAACAGAAGGTGATTCAGACTCTAAGACAGAGGTAGTCAAAGGTCTAAGGTACTAGTTTAAGGCAAAGCATAGCCCTGGGAACAGCATTGCCAAGATGACCACAAGTAAGATGTGGGGGTTTTATCTGAGTCACTTAACTCAGTTAGTCATTAACCTAGTTTGCCAAGTGAGTTTAAACTGTCTCAGTAATGGAACCAATGTGGGCCATGTGGTAGCCTTGAGCAAGTTTAAACTCTTACCTGGACCTTTTCTGAACTTTTGAAGACTGCCTAATCACATTTGGTAGGGGACATACATGATTTTTGAAAAAGTACTTTACATGTTGAGCTGAGCTCATCACTATTGGCTAAGGAACAGAAACCTTGGCCTGTCTTTTCAGGGGGTGAAAGTTGAGGGACCACTGGCTGCAGCCCCCTCCCTCCATTTCTCAGCAGGTGTTCCAGGCACTGGCCTGTGTGAGGGGCTTAGTCTAAGAAACCAATGTACATCCAGCTATGTTTCACCTCCAGGGTCAAACTAAAAACACAGGTTGAAAGGAACCAGGAAAAGGAAAATATACTTTATCCACAAAATGTATTTTTAAACATCTTTTTCCTGTGCAGCTATCTGGCCTGATTCCTCCATTGAAGAGCAAAAAGTCAAAAAATAATAATTAAAAATATATTTTTTTCTTTTTTTCATCTCACCTTGGAATTATAATATATCAGGAATGGAAAGGATCTTATAGTAGTTCGTTTAGCCAAACTCTTATTGTATGTAGGTGAAGAAATGGTGCCAAAAAGGTGACCTGCTAGTTAGTGAGGGGACCCAATTCTGCTGATACAGAGCACTCTGTTATAATGGTCTCCTATGTGTATATTTATTGTTTTCTATGACTGATAACCTCACTTCAGAATTTCCAGGTTCTTCAATAGGTGGAATAGCTGTCTCTTCCAGATAACAAGAGATTGGAAACATTAGGTGACTTGTTTCATATCTCACAGCTAGGTTTGCCACATTCCTGTTTAAAATGCCTCATTTGTTCTCCATACATTTTGAGACAAAGTGCTTCCTGGCCCCAACTCTCACTTGATCACCCCTCTCACTGGCTCCACCTCCTCGCTGGTCCCACCCTCTCACTGGCCTCCACCCCCTCACTGGCTCCACCTCCTCATTGGCCCCACCCTTCATTGGCCTCCACCCTCTCACTGGCTCCATCTTCTTACTGGCCCCACCCTCTCATTGGCCCCACCCCTTACTGGCCCCACCCTCTCACTGGCTCCACCTCTTCATTGGCCCCACCCTTCACTGGCCTCCACCCTCTCAGTGGCTCCATCTTCTTACTGGCCCCGCTCTCTTATTGGCCCTGCCCCTCAATGGCCCCACCCTTTCATTGGCTCCACCTTTTTACTGGTCCCACCCTGTCATTGGTGCCACCCTCTTATTAGCCCCACCTCTCTAGTCCCCGACATCCTTCCAGGCTCTGTCTCAGTGTTGGCGTGTTTTCCTACCTGGTGCCTTTCTCCACTTTCCAGTGACTGTGATGAAATCTCCTTCCACTCACAGATTGCAGCCGCGAGCAGCAGGAACCTGCATGGCACGGCTGGGGTCTAGGCTTCAACTGAGACTATGCTGGGTGAGTCTGTGGCCTCCTGGGACATGGCTTACTCACCTGTGGAAAGGACAGCTGTGGCTAACTTCTAGGACTGTTACTAGGGGAAGAGGACACTCAGGGGCCACAGGGACAGTCTCCTCCTCAACACTGGCCCTCTTCTAGGACTGCCTCCTAGACTTCTACCACTGGTTCTGGCACCAGATCTGCCTCATGGCTCAGCGAATGCAGCGCCCAAGGTCCCACTGCCTTCTTAGCTCATCTGCCAGACTCCCAGACTCTTCACTGATGGTGGTGGTGATTAGTTGCTAAGTCGTGTCCGACTCTTGCGACCCATGGACTGTAGCCCACCAGGCTCCTCTGTCCATGGGATTCTCCAGGCAAGAATATAGGAGTGGATTGCCATTTCCTTCTCCAGGGGATCTTCCTGACCTAGGAGTTGAACCCAGGTCTCCTGCATTGCAGGCAGATGATTTATTGACTGGGCTATGAGGGAAGCCTAGACTCTTCACTAGCTTTTTCTAATAATGTAATAGCTGAAACTAAAACCAGGTTCCTCTGGAAAGACATTCTCATTAACAGTCCTTTCAAAGTAGATGCCGAGAGATTGGTGGGCACTTTTTAAAGCTTAAGGATATTTCATGAAGGTTATTTTCAACGCAGATATTTTCTTGAGCAGGCATTGTGAATGAATGAGTGAAAAACATAAATGTTTCCCTTGGAACTTAGTTGAAATGTCACTCTCTTAGGGATTCATTCCCTGATATCCTTAAGTCCCTTGTTATTTGTTGACATGATATCCAGTAATTTTCCTTATTAAGATTGTAATTGTGTAAGTCTGCACACAACTATTTCGCATCCATCTATCCAGCTAGACTATAAACTCTATTTCTCTTTGCATTGTTTGATCCCAGGACCTAGTGCAGCATGTGACACAGAGTAGAACCTCAGCAGATACTTATTGAATGGATGAATAAACCGCCAGCCCCATCCTAGCTCTCCCAGGGTGGTTGGCTTGCAAGTTTGCAGCAGCCTCCTCACAAGGGAACCATTTAGAATTGCAAATTCTAGGATCTCACTGCAGCCTTATTGAATCAGAATTGGTTCCAGGGTGGGAGTCGGGGTAGGGAGTCCAGCAATCTACAGTTTAATAAGCCCTCCAGGCGACAGGCAAGGGTTCTGGTGAAATAGGTGATGGTTTAACACAAGACTCTATCCCACAGGGATCTGAACAATAGGCAGGGGGAGGCAGAAACCTAAACCCTTGACTTTGGAAGCATAGTGGAGATGGGGAGGAGGATGTAAGAGAGAGTGTGTGTGTGCACACACATGCGCTCTCATGTGTAGGCGGGCCTGCAGTTGCCTGGGTACAAAGAATGCCCCAGCATACTAAATCCATGTTTGAGGGCCAGTTCCGCCGCCAACAAGCTAACAGTGTTGAGATGTCTGTCCCAGTGTCCCCTGAGTGTCCTCTCCCCCTAGTAACAAGTTCCCTGGCCTCTGAAGATCTGTTTTATGGAGTAGCTAAGTGTTTGGGGTCCACACTTGTGACCCGCTTTGGTGGGAGAGATTGCTGGCCCTGAAAACATATCCCAGAAATTGCTGCATGCAGCCTGGAAGGTAAGTCATCTATTTTTGAGTATGGGTTGGCTATAAGGCTGACAGTAATTTTAAAATCTGTTTCTTCCTTCAAGAGCTATTAGGTGACTTCCTTCAAGTCCTGTTCAGTGGTCTGGGGACCCTGGACTCAGGACTGTTCCTTTTTCCCAAATTAGTTATCTTAAAAATTCTCTAGAAATTTTGACTTAGAAATTACATATTTCATAATGCTTCAGACTATTTAGGATCATAAGACTATGAAAGAGTGAAGGGATTAAACGTAGAGGAGACTTGGACTCAACCACTTGCCTGATTGTCCCTAAATGGACCAGCCTCAGGTTTACTACCTCCCACTGGGCTTGAGGGTTTGTACTGCTAGCTCCTCCTGGTGAGTGCCTGCCTTTCTGTTTCATTAGTGTTCTTGCCCCTCTACCGCAGCCTCACCTGCTCCCCCAAATTCCATCCTCATTTGTTACCCTGAACCTGGTTACCCTCCCTGCCTGGAACTCCCAGCATGCCATGGGTGGGGGCTGTGCCCATCATAACTCTGTCAATGACTAGCTCATAGTTCAATAAACTATGTTATTGACCTGCCATCTCAGATAAACATTGGACCTCTCCTTTGAGGTCAGCCCACCCTCATGCCTTAAGGGCTTCTCAAGGGAAGCCCTATCCCTAAGGCTTCCTTCATAGCTCAGTTGGTAAAGCATCTGCCTGAAGTTCAGGAGACCTTGGTTCAATTCCTGGGTCAGGAAGATCCCCTGGAAAAGGAAATGACAAGCTGCTTCAGTGTTCTTGCCTGGAGAATATCACGGACAGAGGAGTCTGGCAGGCTACAGTCCATGGAGTCACAAGAGTCAGACACTGCTTAGCAGCTAAACCACCACCACCTACTCTGCCCAGCCAAATTTGTGTATTTTTTATTGTTCCTTTCATAAGAAAAAAAAAGGGCAATGACTATATTTGTTTAGAAGACAGATTCATATTGGATTCAGAGCTCTAAATGGGAAAGAGAAGGGTTCTGGTGAAGAGAGGTGCCCCTGTCATGAGCTGAGTGGACATGAGCAGTCAAGTCCACTGAATCATAGGTCCCTGTGGACACAGCAGCCACATACTGTACTGTGGAGATGGTACATTCGGGATCAGGTTCAAGAGGGGAGTTGCTCAAATGAGTTCCATGAGTAGGTGGCCCAGACTTTCAAACATCACCAGTCTCTGAAGCACTGTAGCCTCTATGTTTGCCCAACACTTTGGCCTCTTGAGTTTTCCCCATAACCCACTTAGTGAGAGTGAGGAGAATTTTAAATGGGGTAGAGGAGCAAAGTGTCAAATATCAGTTTATTTCTAAGGAGATTATTCACTGATCAAAATACACAAAGTATCTCCAATGTCTTTGGAATAAAAGTCAGATTACGTTATATTATCTTCCTAGTCTCCTTTCGCTGCCCTGTTTATTCTTCCAGATTATTCCCAATAGTAAAAGTGTTCTTCCCAAAATACTAAGTCTATTTCCAATGAATAAGAAAAATAATGAATGAAATAAAAGTCAGAACCCGAGCCAGCCTGTGGGCCTTTCTAGCCCAACTATTATATAATCACTTCTTCATGTGTGTATTTATTCCCTATGGGCGTGTCCTGGATTCCATTGCAAATATCCTTGCTGACCCTAGCAATGTCTTCTGACAAAGACCCAAGCTTCATCCTAAACGCCCCCGCTAACTCAGCTCAGCCAACAGGATGGATCATGCCTGAAACAGATGTTTCAGCTTCCCTCGGCCAAACAGCTCAGTCTCTTCCCAGCAGATGAGACATTTCATCCCTTGGACAACAAAGCACCTTCCTAATTTCATCAGATGAGATGAGATATTGGTTTGGGGGATGACAAGCAAACAAATCAAATGTGTGAACTTAGAGCCTGAACCACATATGTAAAATAGAGCATTATGTAAATTCTACCAAATTGAAAATAGCACAATCTTCTCCTGATGAGCCAGCAACTTCTCAAGATGATTTTGTAAAAGGAAGGATAACATGGTCACAGTGAGAAATTGTCAAGGTCTTGAGAAGATAATGTAATCAGAGAATTCCTGGCTGCATATAATACAGTAAGAACTTTAAAATCTGATTAAAGCCTCAAAGCAATAATAAAATTCTTACTCAAATATATGGTTGACGTATTTCTTCTGTGTGAGCCAGTCATCGCCCTTCAAACTGTAATGTGCACAGGAATTGCCAGGTAGTCTTGTTGCTAGGCAGATTCTAATTCGGAAGTTTTCAGGTTGGGTGGTAGATTCTGCATTTCTCACCAACTCCATACACTGCAGATGCTACTGGTTTGTGCCGACTCCTCCACCACTTTGAGTAGCAAAGATGTACACTATTCTTAAAGCAGTATTTCTCCAAGGCTATCCACAGGATCATTTTATGAAAATCTCCCAGATAATCTGGTTAAAAAAAAAACAAACCACAGTCCCATTCTCCATCCATGGAGGGCTTCCCTGTAGCTCAGTTGATAAAGAATCTGCCTGCAGTGCAGGAGACCTGGGTTCAGTTCCTGGGTTGGGAAGATCCCCTGGAGAAGGAAGTAACAGTCCCCTCCAGTATTCTTGCCTGGAGGATTCCATGGACAGAGGAGCCTGGCGGGCTACAGTCTATGGAGTCGCACAAAGTCAGACATGACTGAGCAGCTAAGCACACATGTTCCATCAATTTACTAAATCCAGGATCAAGAGCTGAAGGCCAGGGATCTGTAGTTAACAAACTGCTCACATGATGCTTATCAGAGCTAACGCTTGAGATGGACGCTGTGAATAGATGGCAAATTTGGGATAACTAGGAAACTTGTGTGGGTAGCCTTTGGCCTCTGTGAGGAGGCTTCTGCACCATCAATAGGAAGGAAAGAGACCAGCAGTGCAGCATGCAGGGCATCCATAGCTTGGCAGGTACCAGTCATGCAGGGACTCTGGATGGTACAGACAGAACTTGTACAAGCCTTCATGTGGTACCATACTATACTGTTTTCCATTGCTAAAATAAACATTAATGTTCAGTATTGAGCAGAACCTCCTGACTTTAAAACATAATTATGACTTGGAAAAAGTTGTAGAGAATTAAGTTTTTATTTTCTTGTTGACTTGATAATTTTAAAGGGGTTTATCATCTTTTTTTGTGGATTCTTCACTTGATGCTGTGTCCTCAGTTTTAAGCTTCTAGGTATTTCTAGTCCTCAGTTCCCAGCTCTTTGATGGAGGAGAAAACAATTCATAAATACCTACTAACTTTTACTAACAACATTGCTTCTCAAAAATAAATGAAATAAATTCATTAGAGGTTGTACTTGTTTAGTAATAATAGTAGATAATATTTACAATGCATTTATTATGTACTTGGAACTATGACAAGTAAGTTAAATTTATAATTGCAATTACTTTTAAATATGAGATATATGCCATTGTTATCTCCAAGGGCCTGTGAGCTTCAAAGGGCTCAGTGAGCTGAGGGAGCCATCGTTCTCAGCTGGCCCTCGGCCAGTGTGTCACCCTGCAGGGTTCTCTTGATGTTTTTTCCTTTCATAAGAGACTCCCAGGTTGTCAGAGCCAAGTGCGGCCTGCTCCCTGTGCTTTGACCAAACCCAGACGCAGCTGGTCCAAAGGGAGTGCCTTGTGTTTGGCAGCATTTCTCTGTACTACAGAGAAGAGTCTTATTTAGAAGAAACAGATCCCTTGGTGTTTCTGCCTCTCATATGGAATCGCTGTTGTGTTACCTTGGGAGAGGTGAAACTGAAAGAAGCAACAACTTTACTTGGTGTCCTCTTAGACATGAACAGCCCCATTCTTCCCAAATCAATAATTTGTGATGGAGGAGAAATCAGCAGATAGAGAATATTAAACATATTTTTACATAGTACTTATATAAAAGGGACTGTTGTTGTTTAGTTGCCCAGTCATGTCTGGCTCTTTTGCGACTCTTTTGGGACTGTAGCCCACCAGGATTCTTGTCTGGAGAATTCCTCTGTCCATGGAATTCTCCAGGCAAGAATACTGGGATGGGTAGCCATTTCCTTCTCCAGGGGATCCTTAAATTTTTTTTTACATAGTACTTATGTAAAAGGCTCTGTAGGTGTGTCCAAATGAGAGTGTGACATCCTTATCACTAAAGAAACATTCCCCTTTAGGTAGATTGGATTCAAAAACTCCAAACAGAAAGCCAGAGGAGGTAGAGATTAAGAGAGCGAATTTCTCTTTCCTCTGGCATTATTATAGCTATGCCCAATGTCTTTCGATATTTATATCATAACTTTTTTCATCTTTAGTTTTAACCTTTCTGTGTGCTCATGTTTTATATGCTGTTGGAAACAGCGTATCACTGAGGATTTTTCTTTTTTAAATCCAAGCCAACAATTACTGCCTTTTGAATGAAAGTCTATTGTATCTGCATTCATTACCACTGCCGAGATATTTCTTCAGGCCAGAAACTTTGGAGACATTCTTGACTCATCACACAAGTAATTTATCAGCAAATCTTGTGGACTCCGCCTTCCACTCTCTCTAGACTCCCCAGCCCTTCTCACCCCCTTCGCTTGCATTTGTCCTAGTTACAGCTGCACTACTCACCCAACCAGTCTTTGCTTTTTCCTCTTTTAGTGTGTTTGAATCACAACATCTGGAGTGATCCTCCTAAAAAAATAAGAAGTCTAATCGTCCCCCTCTTCTCAAAAAATCCTCCAGTTACCCATTTTACTCAGCATAAATGTCACAGCTTTCAAGTGGCCCCCAAGGTCCTGTCTGATCCAGTCCTTCTGTTCTCCTCTCCTCCTGCTCTCCTGTACTTTCTGTGGCCTTCCCAAGCCCATGCTAGCCTGAGGATATCTGCCCTTGCTGTTCCCTTGTCTGAATGCTGTTCCCTCCATATGTTCACATCGTTCAATTCCTTACTTCCCTCTTAATGTTTTGAATACTACCAATGCCTTCCTGGTGAGACAGACTATCCTTAACATATCCATTGCACTTATTTATCTTGTACTTGCTGTCATAAGACGTACCACATGTGATTTATTCACTTATCTGGCCTATATATGTCCCGCTAAAGGAGAGAAGGTTCGCAGGAGTAGGTCTTTTTCTGTTTTTGTTTGTTTGTTTTTTCTTTTACTGCCATATCCCTGGTTCCCAAAATAGTATCTGGTTTTTAGTAGGCACTCCATAGTATAATTGTCGAATAAATGAATTTGGGCTTTTTCTACTATCTTAAACTTTGTACTTTCTGTGTCTGCTCCTTTCTTGCATTTTTTGGGATTGAGTTTTGTTTGTATTCAGTTTTTATTTGTTCTCTTCTACTTGTTACGAAGATGTACTACTCTGTCTCCTTCTGTTCTTAGAATGTGTCATCTTTCAATTTTAATTTTTACTTTTACTACGCATACTTACAATGAATCAAATTAGAATCTTAACCCTGCAGAGCAATATTATTCTTACCTTGAAGTGATTCACTTCAAAGTGGCTTCTTGGATCATCTCAGGATTTATTTTTATAATATAATATTTTATATTTTGTTCAACAAAAATGTAAGTAGTTGTTACCAAGAAAGAAAAAGAAAAGCTCCCATCTCCCAATGTTCACATTTGCTGTCATAGAGTTGCAGCTCAGTACTCTATCAGTTTTTTTGACCTGGGACTTTTTAACCATAAATTTCATCTTGCTTGATACAAATGAAGAGAGGAAATTACATATTTGCTATGTATTTATTCAGTCCTTTATTTTTTCTCTCTACTTAAACTTTATGGGTAGTCTTTATAATAAAAAATGCCAGTATTAGTCTTTTAATAGAAGAATCTAGTCCATTCATATTGAATAGATCTACCAATAAACTTAATTTTATTCCTCTGTCTGGCTTTATGATTTCTATTTGTTTCACTTCTTTTTCCTTTCTTCCATTTTTTTCCCTATTTCCCCCTATTTTCAGAAGTCCTACTATACTTTACCACCGGGGGCAAATTTAGGTCATCTCCTCTGTCTTTATACTCATAATCCCACCCTTCTTTCTCTATCATAACAATAAAATGAATGTGGCCAGATTGAACCAACATCCATCACTTGTTCACACTTAGGCAACAGAGGACCTAAGGAACAGAAATAGAAATAAGGAACAAAAGTGAATCTTTTTTATGCCTTTCAAACTTTTTCAACGGCAGTCTGCCTTTAAAAATTTTTTTTATTATTTTTTAATATTTATTTATTTATTTGGCTGTGCCTTATAAATTGGTCTTTTGGTACAGTGTGTGAGATCTGGTTCCCTAACCAGAGACTGAACCTCAGCCCCCTGCACTGGGAGCACAGAGTCCTAGCTACCAGATGACCAGGGAAGTCTCTTCATCAGCTGTTTATTATCTAATGCTTTATTAAAAAAAAACAATCCTTCAATTATTTGTTTCCACCCTTTATAAAGGTGATGACTAGAGGGTGGTCCAAAGGTAGGATCTCAGGCAGGAGCGGAATGCTCCAGTGAAAAGTGCACGCAGGAGAGCGTGGCAGAGCAGGCTGGCTAATAATATGGCAGCAGGGAGAAGGGGTCCCTGCTGCCTTCTCCTAACTTGGTAACCGACAAAACCAGACTGGGTGAAAAGAGTAATTTGATTTATCATTTTCTTTAAGAATTCACACTAGGGCTCCGATGATAAAAGGGTCATCTTTTTAGGAGTTATTTATGTTATTGTGTGCTGTTGTTGTGCTGTGCTCAGTTGTGTTGGACTCTTTGTGACCCCATAGACTGTAGCTCACCAGGCTCCTCTGTCCATGGAATTTTCCAGGCAATAATACCGGAGTGGTTGCAGTTGTCTCTTCCAAGGGATCTTGCTGACCCAGAGATTGAACTCGTGTCTCTTACATCTCCTGCATTGGTAGGTGGATTCTTTATCACTCTGCCACCTAGTACTTTACTATCATATTATTTATATTTTATGCTTACTAACATAATATGTGCTCCTTGCAGGAAAGCTGGGCAACAGAAAAAGTAATAAGGAAAAAACAAGGAAATCGTCACAATCCCACTGTCTGGAGAAAACAACTGCTAAACTTTAAGAGTATCTTCTTTCAGTGATTTTGTTTTTTTATTTCCTATATTCATTTTCATTTGGAATTTTGACTGTCTCACTTACTGTGTGATTTTGAGCTAGTTACTTAACTTCTCTGAATTCTACCTTCTCTTCTGAAAACTGGATATATGAATGATACTAACCTCCTAGAACTGTTATGAGGGTTAAATAAGGCAAGACATTTATAGTGTTTAGTATAGACTGTAACACAGAGTAAACACTCAGTATATGTCAGCTTTCTCTCTCCTCCTCCTCCCCCTCCTCTTCTTTTTCCTTCTTCCTCCATCACCATGATGATACAGCCTTTCTCAGATACTAACCTTAAAGCTTATAGCCTTGTGAAGACAAAAAGGGATAATGACCATAAATATCATCTTTGTAAACCACAGACTCCCAGATTTACTTCTGGCGTATTGAAAGCCACAGATTCACAATACAAAAGACCAAATGTTTCCTCTTTCAAAAAATATTTTGCAATCACCATCATGTCCACAAAGTTGGCTAGAACCTACAGGGAATACAAAAGTATTTAAGACAATATCCCTCCCCTGTAATTCTAATAATTGGTTTCCTACGTTATTTCCTAGGAGGACTCCAGTTATCAAGTCATACTCTAAAATTAAGAAATTAAGCATTACATTATTGGCACAGAGTGGAACTTGTTAGAGAGTCCAGGAACAAATTCTTGTGCACATGGGAATTTAGTTAAATAAAAACCATGACATTTCAAATCGCTGGCGAAAGACTCTTCAATAGTGTTGAGAAAATCAGCGATCCATTTAGCAAAAGAAATAAATACCCTGCAACTACCTCACATCACACACAAAAATGAGCTTTATTCAGATTAAAGAGATCCAGACAGAAAATCCAAAATAAAACCTCGTTTTAGAAGAAAATAGAGTTAAGAATCAGTTGCTGCCAATGTGTTAGCCACACGGTTGTGTTCCGACTCCGTGATCCCAGGGACTATGGTTCACCAGGCTCCTCTGTCCATGGAACTCTCCAGGCAGATTACTGGGGTGGGTAGCCATTCCCTTCTCCAGGGGATCTTCCTGACCCAGGGATTAAACCTGGGTCTCCCGCATTGCAGAATCTTTACCATCTAAGCCACCAGGGAAGCCCTGCCTCATAGCAAACCGCCCCAAATCTTAGAGCTTTAAGGCTACTATCGTACACTTAAAGCCAGTCGTTTGGGCAGTTCTGCTGATCTGAGCCCAGTGTGGCTGATCTCAGCTGGGCTTGTTCATGAGGCTGCAGTCAGCAGGTAAGTGGGCTGGGGCTGGCTGTCTAGCATGGTCTTACCCACACGTCTGCTGGTTTGGCCGGATACTGGCATGGGTGAGGACACACATCTCTTATCTCCCAGTACACTAGCCTGGATTTTTCATGTGGCAGGGGTGAGGCTTCAAGACAGAGAGCAAATGATGTGCATTGTCATTTCTGCTGCTTTCCATGGGCCAATGCAGGTCACAAGAGGAAAAATAGGTGCCACCTCTTGATAGAAGAAGCCACAAGTTGCAAAGGGCATGGTTACAAAAAAGGAAAAGCAGGTCAGTTTTGCAATCTTCCATAACAGAAAGGTATTTTTTATTTTTATGCTTTGAGGATTGATTTCATAAAAATTTAAAACTTCAATGCGGTGACAGGGTCTATAAGCAAAGTTAAAAGAGAAATGTCAAGTTGAGAAAAATATGAGCAGTGTCTAGGGCAGTAAAATGTTCCCGTTAAACAATAAAAAAGATAACATTCTAATCTAAAAATAAGTAAATTTCCAAAATGATAAATTCTCTAGAAGAAGGACACAAACCTGCAATCAACATGTAAAAAGATGCACAATCTCATTAGTAATCTAGAAAAGAAATTTTAAGGAAAAAAAGTCATCTCTGAAATAAGTGACACAGATGAATATGATTCAAAGCATTCAGAGTTTCAAGAATGCAAAGAGATGGCCTTTCACATATATTGGGTGGTATAAATTCAGGCATCTTTCTGGCAAACAATTGGCAATACACATAAAGATATATTTAGGATACAGGCATTCTGTGTCGCATAAATTTCCCTGCCAGGGAAATGTTTTAAGAGAATAATTGGGCAAGTGTTTATTAACAACTGAAAACAACCTAAATGTCTAGTAATAGAGGATAGGGTACCTAAATTTTGGCAGCATGTCCACACAATGCAGTGATGTGTGTCAGAGTTGTTGTAACAAAATACCAGAGGACTGGGTAGCCTATAAACAACAGAAATTCACTTCTGGAAGCTGGAAGTCTGAGATAAGGGTGCCAGCACAGTCAAGTGAGTTCTCCCTTCCATTGTGTCCTCACATGGCAGAAAGGGCTCAGAAGCTCAGTATGACAGTATTCTCTCTCATAAGGGAACTTAAACCCCATTTCTTAATCCACCACCCTCATGACTTATGCATGTCCCCCAAACCCCATGTCCTTATACCATCACCTTCGCAGATAGCTATATACAGTGGAATACTATACATATACACAGTGGAATACTACTCAACCAAATAAAAGAATGAAACAAGACCATTTGCAGCAGCACGGAGGTAACTAGAGATTTTCATTATTCATGCAACATATGAATTTGGAGGGGACACAAAATATTCAGACCATATCAATGATGCAACCAGTGCAAAGAATGAGACAGATCTAAGCAAG
The DNA here is from genome assembly GCA_007570785.1 of Antilocapra americana. Lineage (NCBI taxonomy): Eukaryota > Metazoa > Chordata > Mammalia > Artiodactyla > Antilocapridae > Antilocapra > Antilocapra americana. Next base: position 308,845 of record ML663573.1, read on the forward strand.
CCATTGGAGGAAGATACCATGACACATTTTTAAGTGACAAAAAATGACAATATCTATTATATGATCCTATTTTAGTGATGCTCATCTCAACCTTCAGGAGTCTACCCATGTTATTTTCTTTTGACTGGAAATATTTGTCTCAATCACTGACTATCCAAAACGCAACATGAGCATCTATCCTGAGCAACCCCTGGGTGAGAAATCTTTCCCTTCCAGGAGAACTGACAATTTTGTCATGTGGGAAGGAAGTTAAGATGCCTTGGGAATAGAGGGCATATGTTTTCTGCCCCCCAGAAAACATGATTTATAAGAAGAGATCATTTTTGTGAGATGAGCACATTTTGTGTGAAAGGAAGGAAGGCAGGGAGAGTGGAAGCGAGAGAGGAAAGGTGAGAGACAGACAGGAGAGAGGGAAGGAAAGAGGGGGAAAGAGAAGGAGAGGGAGGAAAAGAAAGAAAGAGAGAGAAAGAAAGGAAGGAAGAAGGAAGAAAAAGAAAGGAAAAAGACCACACTACTTAAAGGAAAATTACATCTCGCTCACTATATGCGCAAGTGCAGAATTTCTGGTGCATTACAATACACGTGTCTGTCTGGATTGTGAGTCAAAGTGTGTGTGTTTACATCTTGTGAAAGTAGAACCATCTATCAGTATTCTTTCTATATCCCGCCCCCTCCCTTGAAACCCAGGGTATCTAATGATTAAATTTTAAACCATTACCTCTCTCCTCTCTCACTAGTACAAACCAAGAAAATAGAGTTAAGTGACTATTTAAAAGTATGACCATGTAGGAACTTGTGCCAATTTCCAGACATAAGACAGTATTTTAAAGCCTCTAGAGGCAGAATATCTATCCAATAAGGCCCTGGCTAAAATGACAATTAGAATAATGACAGTGCCTGTCAACTCTACAGTCTTTACTTCGTATAAAAATTATAGAAAACTAACAACTAAAACTATGCCAGCATCCTTTACATTTTCTGAAAGGGTGAGATTTCATTTCAACTCAGGAATGAACTCCTCCAAATGAAAGCTCATGATTTTCTCAAATCATACACATCGACATAAGCTCACTGGGTTACTTACAAAACAGGTACATTTTGAAGTTAAATGCTACGGATTAGCTTTTGACTTTCTGCTTTTAATGACCCCTAAAACATGCAGTTGGGCTATTACTCTTCTCTAGACCCATGTTTTACTTTTTAAAAATTTATAAACTCAATTTACAGTGTTGTATTAATTTCTGCGGTACAGCGAAGTGACTCCGTTATCAGTCCAGTTCAGTCGCTCAGTCGCATCCAACTCTCGGCGACCCAAAGGACTGCAGCACACCAGGCTTCCCTGTCCTTCCCCATCTCCCAGAGTTTGCTCAAACTCAGGTCCATTGAGTTGGTGATGGTTATCTCAGCCTCTGTCATTCCCTTTTCCTCCTGCCTTCAGTCTTCCCCAACATCAGGGTCTTTTCCAGTGAGTCAGTTCTTTGCAACAAGTGGCCAAAGAATTGGAGCTTCAGCTTCAACAACAGTCCTTTCAATAAATGTTCAGGGCTGATTTCATTCAGGATTGAATGGTTTGATCTCCTTGCAGTTATACATATATGTATTTTTTCACACACTTTGCCGTTATGAATTAGTACAGGATATTGAATACAATTTCCTATACTATATAGTAGGACCTGTTGTTTACCCATTCTATGTGTAATAGTTTACATCTGCTAATTCCAAGTCCCCAATCCATCCTTCCTCCATGCCCCTTTCTCCCTTGGCAATCACAAATCTGTTCTCTATGAGTCTGTTTCTGTTTTGTAGATAAGTTCATTTATGTTCTATTTTAGATTCCACATTAAATTACCAAAGTGATATCACTTGGTATTCGTCTTTCTGACTTACTTCACTTTGTATGATAATCTCTAGTTGCATTCATGTTGCTGCAAATGGTCTTGTTTCATTCTTCTATATGGTTGAGTAGTATTCCACTGTATATATGTATTACATCTTCTTTAGTCATCTGTTGATGGACATTTAGATTGTTTCCGTATGTTGGCTATTGTAAATTGGGCTGCTATGAACATTGGGGTGCATATATCTTTTCAAATTATAAGTTTTTTTTGTAAATCCTTATTTTGTCGAGTATTTCTTCTGAATGTTCTCAAGAATTGGGCTCTGTGTGGAAGGAAGGGACAGAAGCTGGAATTTTTTAAAGAAATGGAACTGGCATTGAGTCTCTCAGCGTCTATTGACCCATGATAAAAGAAGTCTGATCCTTACTCTTAAGGTGTTAAGAGATATCTTCCAACATCAGAACAGAGGTTACAAATGCATCCATTTTCACAAAGATCTTGCAGTATTCTGCTTACCTCTTCTTAGAGGCCATGTCTATAAAAAGCATCTAGAGTCAGCCAGTCTGACGAACTCAGCTACATGGGAAGTTTTAAGGATTGAGACTGAGTCCTTTCAGAAATTTTTCCTCCACTGCCCCAAGAACTCCTCTGATTAAGGAATCCAGGAAATTTCATGGTGGTATGATGTCTTGTTTTTCTGACCAAATTTTGACAACACAGCAGATAAAACCAGAGTTAACATCATGCTCTTTGCATTGGGAATATCTACTGGACAAGTTCATTCCAACAGAAATCACAGCATAGTTGAGTCTTATTTTATTTTATAATATGACCTCTGGCAAAAGTCCCCAATGCCCCTTTAGGGAAAATATCAATAAACATGTCAGTCTGAAGACAGACTTTTTCAAGGATGCCACATACTCTGGAATTTTCAGGTTTAGAGCCAGTGACTGTTTAATATCCATTCACAAACTCAAACATGTCATTTTAGTCCTTAGCCACTTGAACCACCTTGGCTCCAAAGTCAGCTAAAATCATGCCACAGATGGAAGACAAAATTTCTAGCCAACTCTAGTACCAGCACTGAGCTTCAAGCCATGTCAGTTTTACACACAGAAAACTGGGAACAGCTGAGATGAGCCTGAAGCTTTGTTTTAAATGTAAGCTCAGGACTTTCTGGGGACACACTAAAGAAAGAAAAGGCCCATCCATCAAAAAATCAATAAAAAACTTTTAAAATTTGTTGTCTGTCTTCCATCTTCTACTTCCCCTGTAGCCTATCTCCTTTAACGTAATAAGTACAATTATAAAAAGTCCCCTACATATGAATGAGTTCCTTTCAAGAGCATGTTCATCAGTTCAATTTGTTTGTAAGCCCAGAGAATCACGTTTGTAAGTCTAAGCTGTAATTTCACTCCTGCTTGCCATCAAGCACATATTTCGAATGCCATCCACCAGCCTTTTTCACTCTAAATACCACCATTGTCTTTTGGTGTCTTTACGTACATGTGTGTGTGCTCAGTTGTGTCCAACTCTTTGCGACCCCATGGACTGTAGCCCACCAGACTCCTCTATCCATGGAATTTTCCAGGCAAGAATACTGGAGTGGGCTGCCATTTCTTCGTCCAGGGGATCTTCCCAACCCAGGGATCAAACGCACATCTCCTGCATTGGCAGGCTAATTCTTTACTACTGAGCCACCTGAGAAACCCTTTAACAATACAAGCAGAAACAATAATAATAATAGCATGACCAACTATTTTTTAAAAAAGCTTTAACATATTAAACCAGTATATTTTCTCTGTCTTTTTGTAAACATGTAAATGGCCCTAACATTTGTTGTTGGTCCCTTTTCTGAATAATAATGTTTTTAATGTCTTTTGTTAAATTAGCCAAAAACTTTATCAAATGTTTTTAACTTTAAAAAGGCACTTATTTTGCCTTTATTATTTTAATATGTAAATATATTATTAAATAAGTAAACAAATTATTTGTTTTGCCTTTTTTAATGTTATAGACACAGCTAAGGAATAGTTTTACAACTTAATACTCAGTGAACAAAATGACAGGGAAGGAGATGGCACCCCACTCCAATACTCTTGCCTGGAAAAATCCCATGGACAGAGGAGCCTGGTGGGCTGTAGTCCATGGGGTCGATAAGAGTAGGACACTTTTACTAAGAGCAACTTTACTTTCACTTTCACTTTGCTGTTGATGAAATGCACGTTTGCATCTTTGAAAGTTTGCAGCTTGAGGAAGGTTTATATGTAGGAGATTTACTGTACTAAATAAATACAAGTATTTCTATCCCTGAGAAATTCATTTGAAGCTGTTCTGTGGGATCAAAATATAGTCACATAAATGGCCCTTTTCTGAAATCATAACAATTCTTTACCAATCAGAAGCTTAAAGATAAATTGGATGGAGGGATAGACTTTTTTTATTGGCTAAGAGAAACAACTGGCTCCCTTTGCAGGGATGTTACCCGCTGAGAGGGAGATCAGTGTCTGCTAATGGACATGCCAATAAGATAGAAACACAGCACAAAATTTCTTCCCCTACCAGTGCCAACAGAGTATGAATGTAAGATTTTGAAAATGTTCAAATGTTCTCCAGTTTGCAGGTATACACAGAGAAAAATTTTGCCTTTAGGGTTCATCAAGTCAATTTCTGCTTAGTGAAAAATTAGAATCTATCTGAAGAATAACAATTTAGTTATTACTATTAAGGCTATTAACACTAGTGTTATGTTTAGACTTCTGAAAATACCCTAGAATCCTGGATTTTGGGTTTGGCAGGAAGATGCACAGAGAAAGTCTGCTCCATCAGTCAGTAAAGAGTGTCACCAGAGGGCACCGGGAAGAGAAGGGGTATGCTCAGGGAGGTGACTTTTCGAGTCTTCCAGTTCCTCCCTGGAGATACACTGGCTGGAGCCAATGGCCACTGTGAGGTCTTGCCTAGATTTAGGAAAGGCCAAGACTCTAATTTCCCACCCACATCTCCTTGGACTGCCAACATACTTTCTACACTTTCTTACAAGTTTGAAAAGTATGACTTCAGGCAAGTCAGTTTGGCATTTTGTGGGAACAATATCCTACTCTACCATAGGTTATTCAAGAATGAGTTGTCTTTGCCCATGCACAGTGACCTTGCAATGACATCACACTGGCCCCTCTATACCAGGAATAATCTGTTCATGACAGAAAAGAAACTAAGCTCAAAAGGACTAATTTACCAGAAAAAGATTTTCCAGTGTCACAAAGGCAAATCTAGATCTACTACTCCCAGTAATTTTAGACATTACCCTATTAAGACTGTCTTTGAGTTGTTTCTGAATAGTGAGAAACAATGAGAAGAGGACTTGTGAAATACTAGTCTAAATGTCATCATTTTATCTGTTTCACTGATAAACTTGTAGAGTCCTAACCACAAATGAACTTATTTCATACCTGTTGCATAGTATGCAGAGAATCTCAAAAATTTTAAGTTCTCTACAATATACTGACAAAAACAGAAATTACCTTTGTATAATGACCTTTGCCATTCACTGTAAAGCTATCTGGTAGAGCAAAAGGTTGAAAACAACATAAGTCTCATTAAATAAGAAATTACTTAAAGTGGAACATTTATGCGACAGAGTACCCTCCACAGCCATGAAGAAAAAAGGAGATGCCTATAGATGGCAATGGAGTGACCTCCATATGTATGAAGGGATAGAAAAACATACTAGTAAGCCCCCTCTTATCAAAGAAGAGGGGAATATAAATGGGTGTAAGCATCTGCTTATATATTTTATAAATAATGACAGGATGAAACACACTAATGAAGATATAAAATATCTCAATAATTTTTATATTGCTTCCAGGTTGAAGGCTTCCCAGGTGGTGCTAGTGGTAAACAATCCACCTGCCAAAGCAAGAGACCTAAGAGACACGTGTTAGATGTCTGGGTTGGGAAGTTCCCCTGGAGGAGGGCATGGCAACCCACTCCAGTATTCTTGCCTGGAGAATCCCATGGACAGAGGATGCTAGTGGGCTATGTAGTCCATGTGGTAACAAAGAGTCAGACATGACTGAACGACTAACGCAAGACAACTTTGAGACAGTGTGAGATATCCAAGCAAAGATGTCAAATATCCAGTTAGATATGTGATCCTAGAGTTCAGAGCAGAAGTCTTAGATGAACATAAAAATTTGGGTACCATCAGTCTAGGAACGGTATTTTTTGTTGTTGTTTAGTCACTAAGTCATGTCCAACTCTTAGTGACCCTATGGCCTGTAGCCCGTCGGGTTCCTCCGTCCATGGGATTCTCCAGGCAAGAATACTGGAGTGGGTTGCCATCTCCTCCTCCAGAGGAATGGCATTTATACCTGTACATATACCTGTTCTTCTCCCTACAGAGCAAATTGAGTAACTTTATGCTAAGCAGGATGATGAAAGTCTTTCTCCCAGACTGTCAAAAAGCATAATTTATTACTGAACATTTATACACGCAGAGGAGAGAGAATACTTGTCTCCTTCCTACTCTGAAGGAGACACGACAAAAGCAGACAGAAAGATCAGTTAAGAGGTTGGTCACATTTGCTAGAAAGATCCTTTAAAGAATGTCTCTCTTTTCCAACCTTTGTCACAGTTTCATCTCAAGAGCTATTGTTTGTTGTTTAAGTTGGTTTGGAAGTGACTCTACCCTGATTTATGAGATGTGAAGCAATGCGATGTGTTGGAAAATGGAAAACTTTCTAACTGGAGTGTCAATGTGAATTCTCCACCATCCTTTCTAAACACCGTGGTTTTGGGCATTCTTAACTTCTCTGCATCTTCTCACTTATAAACTCAGGATAATAATGCCTATTTTTCTTAGAGTTAGAGATGAAACATATTCACAGCATAACCCGTGGCAAACCCTCAGTGACTTTCAAATGTTGTTATGACTGAGAAAGTTATAAAACACTTTTTTAGCACAGAGTTTTTCACCTGGAATATATCAGCACATATGAGAGACATGAATGGCTGGTGTATATGTCTATCCTTGGCTTGAAAGCTTAGCGAGTAGAGAGACAGAGAGTGGGTTGGAGAACCCTGCCATGTGTACAGGGAATTGAATATTCTCTAGAGGGTCTCCACCAGGTCTGTACCCACCGACCAACCACACTGATGACTCCCTTCTTTGTTGTTGAGATTCCAGACAATCTAGGGACCCTAGAAGCATGCATGTAAGTGTGCTGGTGACAGAATGGGTAAAAGGCTCTGCCTTTGTCTCCTGGAGCCTGGGGTAATGAGGAAATCTGAGCTTGTGAAACCTTCTGTTTTCTTCTTCCCCAGAGTGAGTATCTTTAAAAAAAAAAAAAAAACCTTGCCATTTGGGAGTGAGGGTTGCAAGTGATTCTGCATTTTGAGGTGGAGGCTGAACTATTTTCCCTCCCTTTATTCTAGAAGAAAACCCATGTTGTCTTAGTCATGAAGGTATTAGGCAAGAGTGTGTTCTATATTCTTGGGAAAAACTTGAATCAGGGAAATGGTCTAAATGCAGGTGTTTCAGGCACTGAATGTGGACAAGTGGGCTGAGCTAGAAATCTGCAGAGAGTAGGAAGTTGTTGGGTGTCCCCTCCACCTCTGACTGGAATTCAGGAGGGACAAGTCTCAGGACAGGGACAAGAGACTCCCACTAGAGTCTGCTTTAGAGAAAGATAGCCAGTAGGAGACTCCTGGGAGAAGCATCACTCATGGATTTCGGTAGTGATATCTGGTTTTGACTTGTTTTTCTTTTCGCTATTTCCACTCTCACGACCACCATCAGCAGTCATAATAATAAAGACAGACAGGTTTAAAGTGCTGTCCTAAGCATTTACCACAAAGAAGCAGAGGTAGTCCTCACAACTCTATGCAGAAAAGTACTCTTATTCTGCCCACTTCTCAGATGAGGAAACCAAGGCACAGAGAGATTAAGTAACTTGCTTAAGTTCATTCAGATAAGAGGTGTCTTTCCCGCATTATAATCTCTATATCCGTTAGAGTCAAACCTTTGTAAAACTTTTATCTAACACTTAAATCTAAGGCTAGCTGAGTTTTGGGGAACTGAGGTAGGAGCTATTCTGTGCTTTGTGTAGACCAATGGAGATCAAAGAGCAGGAGTAAAAAGGAGATAATGAAATAGAGTGAGTATAGAATATGGAATATTGTTTCAGGAAACTTGGTTGAGAAGGAAGTGGGAGAGACAGGGCTATGGCTAGAAGGAGACAAAGGGTCAACTGATATGTTTTAGGTGAGAAAGTATTTGCAAATATTTAGAAGGTGAAAAGAGATGCTAAGATGGGAGAAGGGCTGAAGACATAAGATCCACTGGGGACTTCGCTGGTAGTCTAGCGATTATGACTTGGCCCTTACATGCCAGAAGGTGAGGGTTCGATCCCTGGTCAGGGAACTGAGATCCTACATGCCCTGAAGGTGGGAGGGAGTGGACTTAAGAGTATAGGTGATGTAGCCCTTGGACAGGAAATAACATGACTCACCTGGAGTGCCTGGAGAGATGGAGAGAAGGAGGTAGGCAGGTGACTAATAAGTTGATGTGTTTTTTTTAAATGTTGATATAATTCATACCTGATGACTTTCAATTTCTTTATGAAAAAAAGACCCATCTTTGGACAAGTGTAGAGACTTTGGGGTTTGAGTAAGGAATTGGAGGGGAGAAGGAAAGTTTTGGAGCCGTTGCTGAGTGGAAAGGGGGCTGACAAAGAACAAGAGAAAGGATTTTGGAAAGATGTTGGGGGTCCAACTTGGGAGAAGACTAGGAGTTTGTAGTGGCTCCAACATATTCTGCTTTGCAGTTTGCTCACCGACAGTCAGCAGCATTAGGGACAGATTATCAGACTGATCCAGGGGCTTTCCTGGGCCGGGCAGGGGAGGGACAAGGATTTAAAGGGCGAAGAAGGTCTGTGAGAAAGAATGCGGTTTAGGGAATCAATCCTGTCGCCCAAGTTGGATCAAGGAGTCAGACCAAGAAAGGGCTTTGAGGTTGCAAGAAATGAAGGGATGCACAGCAGGCAGTCAAGAGCGGGTGGAGGAGGGACTGAACTGACAGGGTGTGAGGTCGTGGCAAGAGACGGAACATTAGAGGTGTCAGAGGTGAAACTGCTCTCGGTGATGACAAGGTCTGAGATGTGGAGACACAAGTCAGAATGGGAGATGGAAAAAAGAAACCACTGGAATTGTTGTTGTTGTTCAGTTGCTATGTTGTGTCTGACTCCTTTGTGACCCCATGGACTGTAGCCCACCAGGCTCCTCTCTCCATAGGATTTCTCAGGCAAGAATACTGGAGTGGGTTGCCATTTCCTTCTCCAGGAGATCTTCCTAACCCAGGGATTGAACCCACATCTCCTGCATTGCAAGCGGATTCTTTACCACTGAGCCACCTGCGAAGACCAACCACTGGGGAGAAGGTCTTAATAGATCTAGGGAATGGAACTCTGTGTGTGTGCTGCCCACACGGATACTGCGGGGACCCACGAACTGGTGGCAGGACAGGAGACAGAGAGGAAGACTATGGTCTTTGTGCCAACGTTCTCTGGGAAAGTGGAGAGTGACCAGGATGTCAACAGAGGGCAGGGATGAGCTGGGTGGCGTGAGCAGCCAGGGAGGCAGGTTTAGCTATGGGAAAGGGAAAAGCCTTGAGGTTAAGAGCACAGGTTTTGAAGCTAAATAAATGTGGACTCCAGTCCTAGTTCTGCCGCTTGCAAGTTGTGGGACTTGGGCCAAGGTACATAGTCTTGTGGTCCTTAGATTTTTTGTCCACCAAGTCAGGATAATTATACATATTCTGACCCCCAGTGAGTAGAGTTGTCAGCACAGTCCTAACGTGATAAACACCTGATAAAAGACAGCCTCCCTCTGCCTGAAATCTCCTTATTTTCTCATTTAGTGAAATTCCTGCTTTTCTATTAGATTCAGATCAAACAGCAACTCAACACGGTCCAGTTTTCTGTATTCCCTAGGTTCAAACTGCTCTTTCTCCCTGCTAACTCCTGTAGCAGGTTTTGAACTTTTCTCCTGCAGTCATAGCTCTTATTCTCTACATTATAGTTCCTTTTCATCATCTCTTTTACCCCTCCTAGATTAAAAACTTATGGAGACAGGGGATAATAGTTTGCTTGCTTGGGTTTCAACCAAATGATCAATAAATATTTGTTGAATTTTTCCCATTTGATTCCCAATGTTATTCTAATTTAAATTTAAATTACATTGTAAAGGCTTATAATTGATCAAAAGAAACAAAACCTTTTAAAATTGATAACAAAAAATCTTGGTGCCAGAAACTCTAAACACAAAGACTAGAGACCTTAGGAGAAAGATTGTGAGAGCATACCCACAAATTATGCAGCATTTGATAGTTCTGGAATCAAAAGATCTCAAGTGAAAGAGGCAACTCATTCATAACCTTAACTGACAGTAAATATGTGTTCTAAAATCAGTGCACTATAATTCAACACATATGTCTTATCTTAAGCCAATGTTTTCATCTGTTTTTCACTGTACCTTTAGCCATATAGAAATCTCCATTCATTTCAGGGGAAGGAAACATTAAAGAATTTTATCATCTTACCAGGATATGCAAGAATACCCTGAAAGACAGAAATCAACTCGTCATTAAAATCTCCTTAACAGTAAGCATATGGCTGCACAAAGAAGACTCCCCCCACCTTCTGTGTACATAAAAAGCCACAGAAAGGAAGGAACTGCTGATGTGCACAGCATGCATGAATCTCACCAGTGTGTTAAACAAAAGGAACCAGACACAGAAGAGTAAACACTTCTGATTGCATTTGTACGAAATTCTAGAAAAGGCAAGACTAGTCTCCAATGACAGAAAGCAATGCTTGTCTGGGGACTGGGGAATGTCTGCCAAGGGGCAAGTGAATATTTGGAGATTCTAGAAGTATATACCTTGACAGGGGCTTCCCAGTTGGTGCTAGTGGTAAAGAACCCGCCTGCCAATTCAGGAGATGTAAGAGATGCAGTTTCCATCCCTGAGATGGGAAGATCCCCTGGAGAAGAAAATGGCAACCCACTCCAATGTTCTTGCCTGGAGAATCCCATGGACAAAGGAGCCTGGCAGGCTACAGTTCATAGAATCACAAAGAGGCAGAAGTAACTTAGCGTCATCATTAACCATCTCAATAGGAAGGTAAGTGACCTGGGTATGTGCATTTGTCAAAATTCATAAAGCTGTACATTGAAAATGGGTGAATTTTATTTTAAACAAGTTATATCTCAACAAATATAGTTTTAACTCTAGTATAAATCAGGTTAATCTGAGCAGGACCCTTTTGAGAGATGGAGTTATCAGCAATAGTTGATGGGATGGGGGAAGCTTATAAGGAATTAAGGGGTTCTAAAATGTTTGTTTTTAAGCAGTTACAGTAACAGAAGGTTTTTTTTCCAAGTCTGGAATTCTCCTTTCTCTTCCTGTTGCCAAAAGAGATGGAGGAAGCAAACAACCAAGGGTGGATGAAGGCTTTTCCCTGACAAGGTCACTCATACACATCCTTCCTGATCCGTGGCAAGCCCAGGCCAATGGGAGGCTTGCTTTTGAGAGCAAGATCACATGCAGGACCCACAGATTCAGGAGTTAGGAGCAAATCCAAGGATATTCTCTAACCCATTCAATACACTTAAGACTGGTTATGCTGTGCTAAGTCACTTCCGTTGTGTCTGACTCCTTGCAACCCCCATGAGCTGCAGCCCTCCAGGCTCCTCTGTCTATGGGATTCTCCCAGCAAGGATACTCGAGTGAGTCGCCATGCCCTCCCCCAGGGGTCTTCCCAACCCGAGGATCAAACCTGTGTCTCTTATATCTCTTGCTTTGGCAGGCGGGGTCTTCGCCACTAGTGCCACCTGGGAAGACCAAGCGTGGTTATACTGAGCAGGAATTATTAACAGTTGAAAACTAGAAAGCTCTTTCATAACTTATCTTTGATGAGTGTCTCTTAAAATTCTTTCACACATGCATCATTGAGCTAGATATAATTAGAAACATTATCAAATTTTGTATTTAGTTGTTTAACAAAGTGGTTTAAAAAAATCATATCTCATTGGTGGAAAAATTCTTCAGTCCTGTGGCTGGAAGGAATCCATCAGTTTGGACAAGGAGACTTTGCCCAGGCATCACCAAAAGTTGTAAACTAACTATTATAGATGAAGGCAGAAAGGTTTTGGAAGGCTAACCTGCAAGCTTTAATCAAAAAGAAACAGTCACCAAACAGCATTTTATACCATTGGGTCTCATTTGTCTTTTACTAGTTTTGTCTCCCAAACTAGGGCAAAGATGCTAGTTTGTGTCTCAGGACACTTACCATACTTAAATTTGGCCCCCTAGCCCCAGAGGGCTTGCTTGCTTGCCTCTCCGCGTGGCTTCTGGGGTCTTAGTTCCCCAATTAGTGATCAAACCCGGGACTATAGCAGTGAAAGCACTGAGCCTTGATCACTGGATCACCAGGGAATTCCCATAGTGCTTTCTTTCTAACAAGTATTTTATCCATGGATCTTGACTCGGGCCCCCTACCTGAAACTTGAAGCTTGTCCCCACTTACCTGGCTCCCACCTATGTTGTTTTCTAACACCCTGAGTACACAGGTCTCCTTAACTAACCCAGCCCTAGGACTCCATATTTCTGACAGTCCCCCTGTGGGCACTCACTCCTCCTCATCTTTCCTACACCCTGCCAGATGGCCTGAGGCTCCTTGGCTCTCCCTTGATGCTGCTAATATGCTCTGCATGCATCTTCCCATCTTCTCCAAAGAGATTTAGCTTTGGTAATCAGCAGAAACAGGGAAGGTAAGTTCCTTGTGCCTCAAGGCAGGTATGAAAGTGAAAGTTGCTCAGTCATTTCTAACTCGTTGTGACCCCATGGACTATACAGTCCATGGAATTCTCCAGGCCAGAATACTAGAGTGGGTAGCCTCTCTGGTAGTGAGTAATTGATATACATCCTGAGAGAAGTCATCATCCCTGTTGAAAAAATAGGAAGATTTTTAAAATAAAAATTAGAGACCATCAAATATTCTTCCTACTCTATTCTATTCCAAAACAGAAGAGACAAGGAACTCTCTGACTTCTGAATGCAATTAGGAGACAGGAATAAAATGAGAAAAACTCAAAAAGAACATGACTATCTCTTTCTAATGTTTGACAAAGAGCAAATGCTTACAAAGAGAGATGAGCAGGAATTAATCATAAGGGCAGAGACCTTTGGCATATAATTTAAAACCATAATACTTGGTGTTTATTTCATAGGATGGAAGATTTTGAGTGGAAGGTCATGTTATTTTATGATTATCTTGGTTAGTAGACATGAAACAAGAAAGCAGAGTCCACGAAACAGTCATCATAAGCTCACACTTCCTCCAGTGAAGGATGCTTAAAAGCATTTTCATGGGGTTTTTAGAAGCAATTTGGCCATTTTCATCAGTTCTCTTTACACACAATTCACTACAAACCTGACAGATGGGAAAAGCTGCACAAATGCTCAGCAGAGTAGAAAAGAGAAAATATTTCTCTCCCCACGTGAGATGGCAAAAGCATGTGGTCATTCTGAAAGAAAAGTGATTCTCAATCATTTCTGTTGTCTCTCCTCAGAAGGAAGGAAGCATGAGAATGGGGAGTTGAAATAAATGCAGAGCTAAATAATTTACAATGATTTCAAAGATGTTTTCTGTCCCTATTGAAATAAATAAGGCTGTACCTTAGATTCTAAGAGGTGTCATTTCTGGTTACCATGATTATTTACACACACACACACAAGCAGAGCCTTGTTCCACCCAGTCCAGGACTTGGTGTCAGACAAAGGCTACAAGTGACATCTTTTAGCAAGACATGATTATCAGCTCTCAAATGTTAGGACTGTAAACAAAAAGTACCCATTATCCTTAGTAATCCCACATGGCCCTTGCATTCACTGTCAGCCACCACATCTGTAAAGGAGAGCTAGCGTCCATAACCTGAGTCCTGAACAGTTGTCCTTGATCCAAATGCTCTGACTTCCTCTTATCCTCCAGCCCTGGCTGCATCTTCTTATTGTTTCCATTCTGACTTTATACTTCTAGTTTGACCCTTGACACAATTTTCCTACTTTTGTCTTGTCTCCTCCCAACAGCAATCAGGGTTCCCCATTATTGGTGAACCAGGAAGGATCACCATCACTGGTGATGAGGGTTCCATCACTGGTGCCTTCCCTCAGGAAGCACCCCTTCCAAAGTGTCTTTTCTGTGGATCTTCTTGCCCCAGGTTTATTATTGCCTTTTTTGCAGAAATCGATCAAAACCAATCATAAAGATGTATGTGTATGCTTATTCGGATCTTTTCTGGAAGTAACGAGTCCAATTTATTTATTGCAGCATTTCAAGCCATAGAGACACAGACTGGGACATTTAGTCTGTTTTCCCCACACATTTCCTAGTAATCATTACTATTTGGCTATTTGTTCTGGTTCCATTCTCTGGGTCAATGGGTTGAACATTCTATTGGTGACTCCTTAACACTTTCCTAGGTTGTGACAATTATTTCAGCATGTGTCACTTATGAGACAGAGTCATTTCCATGCATGGATTTGCACATACCCACATACAAACTCAACACTGCTCTTCTGGCTGCTCTGAGTCTCTGGTGATCTTTGGGTTCACTAACATCAGACCAACATTGGACTCTATAAACAGAATTAGTACCATCTGCAGACTTGGAACATTTCCTGTGCACTTTCTATTTTATTTCTAATAAATATGTGAAGAAGCCTTAGGCACTGTTCCAATCTCATTTCTATTTTGAATGTCTAGCCTATGCTTAGAAAAGATTCCAGTCAACTAGTCAATCAACTAGACTTTACTGAGAATGAGCATTAATGCGCCGAAGACTGTGGGGATCAGGAGAATATTTATGTCTGACCAGTTTGTCGAGACTGGAAGTTTGAGTCATAGGTTTTGGCTCACAGGGTGCCCTGAGAGACTGCCTAGAAGTAAAAATAACACTGACCGTTCAGCAGTTTTCTATTGAAGCATAGTGTTCCTATAAAATTAAAGTTGCATAATTTGGTCAATAAATCCACACTTTCATCCCACTCCTTCCTAACTGCTTAGCTTCACCTCTTCTGTTAATAGGTTACTATATCCTGTTTATCCACTTACTCATTTCAAAAAAACAGTTTGGGAGTTGGAACCTCCCTCTAGCTTCTCCTCCAAGGGTAATTCTGGAGAAAGGCATGATCTTCCTTGCCTTAAAAAGGAAAAAAAAAATCAGAAAATGAACAATTAGCAACATAAAGCGCCAGCGATGAGTAGCTCTTTCCTTTGAATAGATTCTGAGTATTGTATTTGCATTCTCTTCAAAGGAGCTTTCCCTTTTCTTGGGAAGCCTGTCTGATTTCGAGTTGTTTTTGACCTGGAACATTCTCAGAAAGCATCTTACTTGTTTTCCCCAAGAGCCTTTCTAATCCAGTCCTCCCCACAGAAAGTGAAGACAGCTGCAGGGTAAAGGTGAGGTTAACACTGTGGGCTCTAGAGTCGGGTTATCCGATATGAGTCTGGGTTCTGTGAGACCTTGGGCAAATTGGTTCATCCATCTCTATGCTTCCCTTTCCCCTGCTTCAGATAATAACAGAATAGCCCATCACAATGCCAGTCAGAGGATAAAATGAGTTCATATGGAGGAAATGTCTGGAAGAGTGTAGAACATAGCAAGTGTTCATAAACACCAGTATTAGTGTGATTTTGACAAAATATATCAAAGGGAAAACCACTCAACTCTTGACAAAAAACCTACACACTAACTTGCATTTACTTAGGCCCTGTCCTTTGTCCTTCTGTTGTCAAAGGAGAGGTTCTAAATTTCAGGCTGTCTAAGGTCAATTCCTCCCCCCATACATCAGATACACACCATGAGCCCCTCTTCCTCAGGGATCTCATATATTGTTACACCTCACCCTTTTTCTCTCTTACATCTTTAATCTCACTCCGCTCTCTACTATAATTTCTCTCCTCAGCATTAAACATATTCAAGACTTTCTCATTAAAAATAATAATAATAATCTCTCTTAACTGCTACTCCTCATTTTGGTTCAGTTCAGTTCAGTTGGTCATTCATGTCCGACTCTTTGTGACCCCATGGACAGCAGCATGCCAGGCTTCCCTGTCCATCACCAACTCTTGGAGCTTACTCAAATTCATGTTCATTGAGTCACTGATGCTATCCAACCATCTCATCCTCTGTCATCCCCTTCTCCTCCCACCTTCAATCTTTCCCAGCATCAGGGTCTTTTCAAATGACTTAGTTCTTCACATCAGGTGGCTAAACTATTAAGAGTTTCAGCTTCAGCTGAAACTTCCAATGAATATTCAGGACTGATCTCCTTTAGGATGGACTGGTTGATCTTCTTGCAGTCTAAGGGACTCTCAAGAGTCTTCTCCATCACCACAGTTCAAAAGCATCAATTCTTTGTCACTCAGCTTTCTTTATGGTCCAACTCTCACATCCATACATGACCACTGGAAAAACCATAGCTTTGACTAAACGGACCTTTGTTGGCAAAGTTATGTCCTTGCTTTTAAATATGCTGTCTAGGTTGGTCATAGCTTTTCTTCCAAGGAGCAAACATCTTTTAATTTCATGGCTGTAGCCGCCATCTGCAATGGTTTTGGAGCCCAAGAAAATAAAGTCTGCCACTGTTTCCATTGTTTCCCCATCTATTTGCAATGAAGTGATGGAACCAGATGCCATGATCTTAGTTTTCTGAATGTTGAGTTTTAAGCCAGCTTTTTCATTCTCCTCTTTCACTTTCATCAAAAGTCTTTTTAGTTCTCCTTCACTTTCTACCATAAGGGTGGTGTCATCTGCACATCTGAGGTTACTGATATTTCTCCTGGCAATCTTAATTCTAGCTTGTGCTTCATCCAGTCCAGCATTTCTCATGATGTACTCTGCATATAAGTTAAATAAGCAGGGTGACAATATACAGCCTTGACGTACTCCTTTCCCAATTTGGAACCAGTCGGTTGTTCCATGTCCAATTCTAACTATCTCATTAAAAATGCTAATAATAATCTCTCTCAACTGCTACTCCTAATATTATTGAAACCTTTTTTTTAAATTGGAGTATATTTGTGTGACTTAGCAACTAAAAAATTGCTTTACAATGTTTCTGTTGTACAAAAGAGTGAATCAGCTATATGTATACATATATCCCCTTCCTCTTGAACCTCCCTCCCAACTCCTCATCCCACCCTTCTAGGTCATCACAGAGCACTGAACTGAGCTCCCTGTCCTATACAGCAGCTTCCCACAGCTACCTATTTTACACGTGGTAGTGTATATATGTCAATCCTGATCTCCCAATGTTTACCTTGCCTCTCAGCATCTCTGCAAAGATGAAATACTTGAAAGAGTTAGTTATCTCTGCTCTGTGGTAGAGATAACTCATCCTTCCCCATGAGGCCTCAGCTCCTGATGTGTGGTCCACACACTTTCCCTCCACTAAAACTGCTTTCAATCCTTTGTTCTCATGAAACCCAGGGGATACTTTTCAGTCCTGATATTACTTGAACTCTTCACAGCATTCAACATTAGCGAGCACTCTTTCCTTGTAGAAGTCGTTTCCTTAGTTTCTCACTTTCCACACTTCCTCAGCTTTCCCTCATTCCCTCTAGCTGTTTTTCTCAGTTAAAACTGCATTTCCTCTATCTTTAACTGATTCACTGAACCTCTGTCCTGATCTCTCTTCCTTTTCTTTTTTTCTTTTCCTTTTCTGTCAATATTTTCTTTGTAGTTAGTGCTTTCAGTGTTGTGTTTAAGAAAACAAAAAAAATTTTTTACCCTGAGTTCAGAAAGATATTTTTCTATGTTGTGATCATTTTTACCATTCACATCTAAATCTCAATCCAACTGGAACTCACTGGTTTCAGTACACTGTGACAAAAGGATCAATTTTATTTTTCTCCATGTGGATATCCAATTGGTGAAGCATCACTTAATGAAAGCCCATCATTTACCCAGTGCTCTGTTGTGCCACTTTTGTGATAAATTATATATATATATAATTTATATATATATAACTATATATATATATAAATTTATCTGTTCCTGGGCTCTGTGTTCTGTTGCATGGTCTTTTAGACTATAACTGTCAGGGGAGTTTGTAATTTCCGCAGTTCTGTCTCATTGCAACAAAAATTTGAAGCAACAGACCGACCACTGTTACAGCTCCGTGTGATTTTCTTGGATGAACCAGTACTATAGCTCCATGTTACAGATCAGTTTAATTTAGAAAGTGAAGGACAATACATCCTTGAGGCATGAGGTCGGGCTGATCCAAAGGACAGGAAGAAAAGAGAAGCCCCTGGCCCAATTTTGGCTCCTCTCTTTATATGTTTTTTTCTCCTCCCCCTGAGCCTGCCCTGTGTAAATTGGGCTAGCCAGGAGGGCTGTTTGTTTTACCTGAGGTCCTCACTCTGGTCCTCAGACCTTCCTTTGTTCTATTTTCATGGGCTTTTCCCTTTTTTGTCTTTCAGCCACCACTATTCTGGACTTCGTTTTTCCTATTCTAGCTACAATACTAAGTTTTATTTTGTTGTTGTTGTTGTTTTTCAGTTGCTAAGTCCTACTCTTTGTGACCCCATAGACTATAGCATGCCAGTCTCCTCTGTCCATGGGCTTCTCCAGGCAAGGATACTGGAGTGAGTTGCCATTTCCCTCTCCAGGGCATCTTGCCAGACCAGGGATCAAACCTGTGTCTCCTGCATCTCCTGTTTTGGCAGGTGGATTCTTTATCACTGAGCCAGAAGGGAAACCCAAGCTTTGTAGCAGGTCTTAACCAAAAGAGTAAATTTTCAAATTTTTGGATTTTTTAAATTGGAATTGAGATTACATTGGGTATATACATCAATTGGGGAGGGACTAGTATCTCCACAATATTAACAACCCATGAATATAGTGTATCCCCTCATTTATTTAGGTTTCTTTTGTTGTTGTTCAGCCTCCCAGTCCTTTCCAACTCTTTTTGACCCCAGGGACAGCAGCACACCAGGCCTCCCTGTCCCTCACTATCTCCCGGAATTTGCCCGAGTTCATGTCCTTTGCACTGGTGATGCCATCCAGCCATCTCATTCTCTGATGCCTTCTTCTCCTTCTGCCCTCAATCTCCCCCAGCATCAGGCTTTTCCAATGACTCAGCTGTTCGTATCAGTTGACCAAAATACTGGAGTTTGAGCTTCAGTATCAGTTCTTCTAATGAGTATTCAGGGTTGATTTCCCTTAGGATTGGCTGGTTTGATCTCCTTTCTGCCCAAGGGACTCTCAGGAGTCTTCTCCAGCTCCACAGTTTGAAGACATCAGTTCTTCAGTGCTCTGCCTTCTTTACCGTCCAGCTCTCACAACCATACAATGACCACTGGGAAGACCATAGTCTTGGCTATATGGACCTTTGTCGGCAGAATAATGTCTCTACTTTTCAACATACTGTCTAGGTTTGTCATAGCTCTCCTGCCAAGAAGCAAACATCTTTTGATTTTCTGGCTTTAATTTATAAACAAAATCCACATCTTTGTTGGATTTATTCCTAAGCATTTTAGATTATTTGATTCAGTTTAAACAGAATCTTTTATATTTTCTGGATGCTTATTGCTAATATATAGAAATGAAATTGATTTTTTTAACTTGTCACAAGGTCCAAGTCACACTAAACTCACTTAATTCTCATAATATATTTGTTTAAATCTGTGTATAATCGTATCATCAGTTTATTTCTTCTTTTTCGGTACTTACATATTTGGCTTCTTTATCTTCCCTTAATACACTGGCTTGAACTTCCAGTAAAATGTTAAATAGAAATGATAAAAATGGATATATTTATCTCTTTCCCTAATATTATTTTTCTAACATTATTTCTTTTGTTAATCCTGAAGGCTAATAGTAAAATGATAGGATAGTAGAGATGGAATAAACTTTGAAGTTCATCAGTTGAGATTTTAAGAGATGGATCGAATTCCTTAATCATATAATGAGAGTGAACAGGAGTCAGAACCCAGGTAATTTTACTATTGGTTTAGTGTTCTTTTCCCTCAAGCAAAAAAGAGTTTCTTAAAAAGGAATACAATCAAGGTAATATCCTTTTATCTCCTAAAGTTAAGGAGTACTTGGAGTTCAAAGCTTTCAGAGTTGAATAACTCTAAAGCAGGCCAAACCATTAACAAAACCACCATACCCAGGCCAGAAACAGGGACACCTCCTTGGCAAATCCACCTTATTCCACTAAGACCTTCAGACCCATTTCACTCCCAGGAAGCTCCCAGCATGGACACTGACCCTATTCAATTTCTGAATCTCTGAAATTTCTCCTTGACCCTGCGTCAATCCATCCTGGCACCATAAGAAGAACTACATATAGATACCTACCCTCCTTCAGTCTGATTTCCCATGAAATCAAAGGAAATGATTTTGTTCAGTTCCCTCCGTTGTCTTTGGAGGCAAACTCCTGGCAGAACACAAGGACGTGAAACTCTTACATGTCTGCTTGCCATCACCAATACCTTCAGTCCATTGTCTGCTAGTCCTCCCACTGGCCTCTGCCTGGTAAATCCTAATCCAAGTTCAAAATCTGATTCACTTCTCCCTATAACTGGTTGCTGAGCCATGTTGCATTAAATAGTGTAATTAATTGATTTTAAGAGGCCACCTCAAAGCACTATTGACGTCTTACTCAGTAACTGACTTTTTAAGAGGAGACAAGATCCTGTGACAAAAGGATAAATTTTATTTTTCTCCATGTGGATATCCAATTGGTGAAGCATCACTTAATGAAAGCCCATCATTTACCCAGTGTTCTGTTGTGTCCCTTTTGTGATAAATTATATATAATATATAATTTATATATAACTTATATATATATAACTTATATATATATAACTTATATATATATATATAATCTAGTTGAGGAGACAAGATTAACACATGTGAATTAAAGATCAGGAAATTATAATGTACACATAACTTTGTTAGCAATAATCAACACAAAGAGATCCAACAGGTGGACAAGTTCAAAAATATTTAAGTCTGATGCTCACAGCTCCAGCTTCTGTATTTTAGCTACTCCTGCATTCTCACAAGCTATCACCTCTTGGCATCTCAGTTCTCACAGGTTCTTTCTTTCCCCTCCCCAACCTGAGTCACTGAGGGAAATGTTTGCTTTGGGTATTACTGGTTGAAACTCGGAATGCAATTTAGTCCAAGAAAAAGTGGTTAGGAAAGATGTCAATACTTCAGTCCCATTATAGGTTAAATGGGCTATTGTGAACTATTTATAACTGTTTCTTTGGAGAAGCTGCTCTGAATACAAAATGACCTGCTTTCAAATGAAATTTCAAAACACAGACCCTTCTCTTAGTTCCCAATACTCAAATCTAGGCACTCAAGAAGTGTGCCCCGCCAGCTCCGTGATGCTGCCTTCATCAGCAATGTTGACTGTCTTCTTACTCTACACAAGTGAACGACTAAATACGAACATACCAAGCAATTAAGCACAGCGACCACATGCTCTTTATTTCCACAGAAACTAGCTCTCTTCCACTCTTCATGGTCTCTCCTGTACAAAGGCAAGAAGATTAGAGACACTTCAGGAAAACCAAATGTGTAAACCTTCGCTCTCAAGTCTGTAAAATGAATATGATTGTCTTGGTTTGGACTCTTAGCCGAACCTGAGGGAAACAGTTTTTAGAATATGTATAGTTTATAATTCTGAAGCTGCTGGATAATAAAAGTGAAACAGGATGTGAGAAGGACAAATTCCCAGAGTGTTATACAGCAGTGCTCCAAGTGTGGTCTGTGGATCAATAGCTTCACCCTTACCTGGGAAGTGGCTGAAAATGCCTTTTTTTGGCCTACCAGAATCAAAGCCTCTGGGGTGAGGCCAAGTATCTGGGCTATAACATGTTCTGCAAGTGATGTTTATGCACATCAAAGAGAAAAGGCAAGAGGCTTGTCCTCTCTCCGCTCTGTGGTTCCAACGTTAGTGGTGTCTGTTGAGACACATAAAGGTCCCTTAGTCCCCAGAGGTGCCCTTCCTTGCTGTGAGGGTCAGACAGCCTGCTGAGCACAGGGTCTGGCACAGAGCATGCACTTGATACCTATGGAATGAATGAACGTGCTATGGCCCCCATGTACCCTCTGCTTCTCCTTTCACTCTGCGTACCTCATGTTGTCTGTTATGGGCTAAACTATCCCCTACAAGCTCTTATACTGAAGCACTAACCTCTAGTACCTGAGAAAGTAACTGTATTTGGAGGTAAAGTCTTTAAAGACATAAGGCATAATTAAGTTCAAAAGAGGTCATTAGGGTGACGCCTAATCTCACATATCTGGTGTCCTTATAAGAAGGGGGAGATTAGACACAGACACACATAAATAGACCATAAGAAGAACAGAGCACAGGCAGCCATCCTCAAGCCAAGGAGAAGGGCCTCAGGAGAAACCAACTCTGTCAACACCTTGGTCTTGGACTTCTAGGCTACAGAACTGTAAGAGAATAAATCTCTGCTGTTTAAGCTACCTAGTCTGGGGTACTTTGTTATAGCAGCTCTAGCAAACTAATAGACTACACCACCACCAAACACCCACACCTTGGAGTGGTTTATACAGAGCTTGTGTGTGCTCAGTCATGTCTGACTCTTTACAGTCTCATAGACTACAGCCCATAGTCTCCTCTGTCCATGGGATTTTCCAGGCAAGATACTGGAATGGGTTGCTATTCCCTTCTCCAACGTATCTTCCCAATCCAGGGATCGAACCCACATCTCCTGCACTGGTGAAAGTGTTAGTAGCTCAGTCATATCTGACTCTTTGCGACCCCATGGACTGTAGCCCACCAATCTCCTCTGTCCATGGAATTCTCCAAGCAAGAATACTGGAATGGGTAGCCATTCCCTTCTCCAGGGGGTCTTCCCAATTCAGGGAATGAATCCTGTTCTCTTGCATTGCAGGCACATTCTTTACTGTCTGAGCCACCTGGGAAGCCCATTATATAGAACTCTGCCCAGAGTAACTGCTGGTAACCATAGCAACATGCCACTGGACTTGAGAGCAGGGTTAGTGCCTGAGACTTTCTGTGATGGCCCATTTATGTGGATCTTCTATGCTCATTCCTGACTCAGGGGAAACTGAGCTCTTCTGTCCAACTATGGAGAGCCTAACACTCTGGAGCCCAGAGTTGTGTTTATTTAACATGTTTGTCTGTGGGAAAATGCCATTGATCTAGGTTTATTTCTTCATATGGAAAAAAAAAAAGACCTTCATACTAACAATTCTTCCTTACAAGGCTGCTGCAAAGGTCAAGTGAGGTAATTACGTAGTTGCTTTAAAGTGCATTGTCAATGGAAGGTGGGGATGGAAACTATTGTTTTCACTTTATTCCCAGGACTATTATTAGCAAACCTGCTCTAGGTCAACAGCTCAGGGAGAGCAACAGCTGGGAGCCAACAGTGGAACCTATGCTTCACTCAGCTCCATCACCTGGTAGAATTTAAGAACCCTCAGACTCCACCTGGCCGCCATACATTTGGAAACTCGCCAAGGGATCAAGTAAACATGTTTGTATTTTTGCAATCCATTTGTCATTGTGCTTTGTTCTTAGCTTCAGAGCGTGCTCCAACTTCGAGCAGACCAAGGTAACTCATCAGTAATTTGGGTTCCATCTCACCTGTCTCCTTGACTTAAGTCAACCCTCTCCTTCCTACCTTCATTTTTAAAATGCCCGTATCTTGAATCAAGATGGAGACAATCTCATTGAAGATTAAAAAAAAAAAAAAAACACCCTTTATTTCTGATTTTAAGTCATCAGAACCAAGAAATCATGTCAAGTGTTCTGTTCAGCCAGGAAGTGCAGCAGATGGAGTGCTAAATGACACCAGACAAAACAAGGGAGTGTTTCTGAGTGATCATTCGTGGAGTTTAGACTCAAAGACTTCTATTTAAGTCAAAGCACATAACAAATGATGGTGATATCATTAAAATAAATATCCCACAGGGACCGTCCCTTCCCCTCCCATATCATAGCACTGACATCATCTTTGCATATGATATCAATGGCATTTTCCATATTCTGCTGAAAGGTCACAGTTCTGTCAGTAATGAGATTCAGCCCCCAGTCAAGCTGTTCCAAGACACCACCGCCCATTTTCAAGACAGCACTGAGAGCAGTTTCCGAGAAGCATGAATTCCAGAGAGCCGATGTCTTCTTGGGTCTGGGCTACAAGTGACACTGGGGGAGTCCCCTCCAGAACACTGTGGTCACTGGGGCTGTAGCAAGGCCACCTACAAGGATACACAGATTCATCCCATAACCAGGAGGGCAGGGCTTCCACAGAGTAGGTAGAGGGCAGATCAAAGCACCCAGTGGCACCATCTCTGGGCCAACTCAAGAATCCCTGCCAGTTTAACCATGGTTATAAAACAATGACTCATTTGTCTAAAGATCAAGAGTTCTTTAGGGTGAAAAAGGACTGGCCCTGTTCCTTGCACAGCTGTGTGACATTATGTAAATTGTCCAGCGTCTCTGAGCCTCAGTTTCCCCAACTGCAAGATAGGGATGACAACAGTCTCTCCCTCCTGTGGTTGTTGTGAGGCAAAAGATAAAAGCATGTAAGCCAGTCCTCCATATGTGCCGGCTGCTATTTCCACCATTAATGAAGATTTTAGGGTTGAACTGAACTTGAATATCTGCCAAAATAGGCCACCCCTCCTTTCTCCAGCTAGTATCAGAAGGGTACATTGGGTGAAATGTTGAATTTGGTGATCTGAGACCAGAAGAAGAGAGAAGAGGATATTTGTGAGCATATATTGGAATTTTCAGAGACTATGTAATCAATTATACACCTTGATTTCTTTGTAAATGTGGGTCTGTGCATGGGTCCTTTCTTGAGCTCATCTGCTGAGTTTGTAAGATTTTTTTCTTTTTTTTTCAAACTAGTTTTCCTTTATTTTCCATTGAAATTTAAATTTTATAATTTTTTTCTGGTTTATTTATTTATTTTCCCCTTTAAGATTTTTTTTCATTTCCCATTCTGCTGTGACTACACAGTTGTTGTTGTTCAGTCGCTCAGTCCTGTCCAGCTCTTTTCAACCC
Source organism: Antilocapra americana (assembly GCA_007570785.1). Classification (NCBI taxonomy): domain Eukaryota; kingdom Metazoa; phylum Chordata; class Mammalia; order Artiodactyla; family Antilocapridae; genus Antilocapra; species Antilocapra americana. Next base: position 333,829 of record ML663573.1, read on the forward strand.
CATGGACTGCAGCACACCAGGCTTCCCTGTCCTTCACCATCTCCTGGAGCTTGCTCAAACTCATGTGCATTGAGTCGGTGATGCCATCCAACCATCTCGTCCCTTGTCATCCCCTTCTCCTCCTGCATTCAATCTTTCCCAGCATCAGGTGCTTTTCTAATGTCAGTTCTTCACATCAGGTGGCCTAAGTATTGGAGCATGAGCTTCAGCTAAACACACTTATTAGGTTTATATTAACAACCATCCCTTTACTTCCCCCGGTACCCAGTGACTTTTTATTCCACTGAGGCAGATAGAAAAGATCTATCTGATCACTATTAGATCACTATCATGTTAGTGTAAGGGCTTCCTAGGTGACTCAGTGGTAAAGAATTCGCCTGCCAATTCGGGAGACACGGGAGTTGCATGTTCAATGCCTGGGTTGGGAAGATCCCCTGAGGAAGAAACAGCAATCACTCCAGTATTCTTGCCTGAAGAGTCCCATGGACAGAGAGTGGAGCCTGGTAGGCTACAATTTATGGGGTCACAAAGAATCAGACACAATTGAGCACATCAACAACAACCAATGTTGGTGTAAATGAAGGTAACCTGTTAGCCCAATTCTCACCCCCAAGAGTGCTTGCCTTTCAAAAGAGAAAGCGCGTGCATGTATGAGAAAGTCTTTTGTTTAGTTTGTCTACATCATTCCCCTGATATACTATCTGATTTCAGTAGGACAAGTGACAAAAGCTCTCCCAACATCCATGTGGAGAGAGGGAGAAATACAGACCGGAAAAGAGCACAGTTCTATTTATATCTGTGTTCAGTGTCCCTGATCAAAGAATGCTTACAAAGGAAAAGGAGACATGAGAGGGTGCTATCCTGTAAAGGATCACAGGAATCTTTCTGAGGCCACATCCTGGCCAACATTTTTATCAGGAACTTGAAGGAAAGCACAGATGGTATGCTGAATAGGCTCACAGATGGTTGAATTGTAGCTGACACGTTTTGATGATCAAGACTATTCCATGCTCTTATCTGAACTAAAGGCATGGCACAACAGCTCTCTTGCTCAGGCCAAGCCATGTGCCAGGCAATTTGCACATGTTGTTTCTAGCCCTGTCTCTAGGGACTTTTGTCTCCAGATTATAAACAAGGAAATGGATGCTCATCATGGTTAAGAAACTTAATGGGATCCCACAGTCAAGTAGAAGGACAGAACAGGAACTTGAATCCAGATCCACATAACTCCAGAGCTTCCTGACCTCACTTGGTCTGTAATAGTCCTGCACTGCCCTTTAAAATAACAAGTGTATGAGTTGTATTGGGGTGGGGTTTTCTGGTACATATAGATGCAGAAGTATTTGTGGGGAGAGAAAAAGGAGCAAGTAGGGGGAAGGAAGAGAAGGTGAGACAATGTCTGCTTTAGTCTGTGCTAGTGATCTTGACCAGTGGGAACCAGTTAATGATATTGATTTGGGAGACGGAGACATACTCATTCTCTTCAAACAATGAAAGGGCTGTCATTGTGCAGAAAGTATTCGGTGTAACCCAGGGAGGTGGGTTTTGGTGCAACACGAGCTGAAACTTTCTAAAATAATGAACATTGTTTGCATGTGCAGCAGGCTCCCAACCAAGGTGATGTCTTGTCCCTGGACCTTCCCAAGCAGGATAGCATCACTGCTCCCTGTGGAGGGCCCTGGGACAGAAGCAGTGGGCATGGCCTCTACTTTATGAGAGTCACAGCACTACTTCTGAGACTTAAGCTCTTGGATTTGGGACATATTTTGTAGTAGAGGGATTTCTCTCTATTCTTAAATGTACCACATAGCTTTCTGTCTCCTCCACTGAATATACAAAAGTTATGAGATAGAGATGGCTCCTCATTAGACCAAATACCAACAAAACAGTGGCCTAATTTAGTCCTTTATTTGAAGGAAAGGACTCAAAAATCCCTCAAGCAGGCTTCTGGGGAAAAGAAAAACCCTCGAAAGTACAGCAGGGGCTCTTTGGAGAAGCACAAGATAGGCTTTGTTCTGTAGCTGCCAGTCTGTGCCAGAAGAGCAGTGAGCAAATGGAAAAATGTCCTGACAGACCGTGTTTATCACCCAGCCGTCGGCATTCTTCCCGATTACTCTATAGAGCTTCTTATAGGGGATGTGCATGCTGATGGATTTGAGCTATATGGAGATTTCTTTTTCCTTTAATCTTTAAGGCGGTAAACCAGGAAGAGCTTTAGACATCCTCCCAGTAACTGGAATACTAACAATGAACTACACCAAGACCACAGCCTGCTTGATTATTTCCTAATTTTCTCTTTATGCCTGTTCCAGCTCAGAGACCCTGCCAGATGCAGAAAGCTTCCTTCATGGCAGCACAAATAGTTTCCATTTCCCAGTCAAGAGCCAGCATCCAAGACGAGCTTCTGATTTGACACTGAATGAAACAAAAGATGGCTCAGAACTCGATGGAAGCCAGGAAATGGAGGCTCAATTGCCAGAAAATCTCTGCAACATCCCAGAAATCCCCATGGACAGAAAAGGTACACTGGCTACTCTGTGCAACCAAGCACGCTTGCAATACAGCCTCCAGCTGCTTTTCTCTCCAAAGTTTTTTCAAGTTCTTGGTGAAATTTTGTAAAAATCCATTCCATGTTACACTCCAAATAGTTTTCTCATTCATCTGCCTTGGACTTCATAAAGTCAACATCCATTTAGTTTTTCATTTTACTTCTTAATTGAGGAAACATACATTGAGCATCTTATAATTCATTCGTTTGTTCAACACATCTTGAATACCCAGTACAAGCAAGAATGGGCTTGGGTTAAAGAGATTCATACAACATAGTTTCTGGTTAGTATCATATCCCTAACACATTGAACCCTTACTAAATGCTCTGCACTTTCTAAGAGTTTTCACCTACATGCAAAACTTTCCCACCTGCAGATTTCTAACCCCATCAGCTTTCCAAAGCCATAGACAGATTTCTACACATCTGTTAGATTTAGTGTTATCATGAATGTCCCTCTGACACCTTAATTTCAGCATGTTCAGAATTGAATTCATGCCCTCATCTTAACCTCCTCTTCTTCATGACTCCAGTTTCTGTTAGAGCTGTATGCTCATTCCATGGGCTTGGGTTCAAAGGTATCTCTGATGTTCCTTTCCCCTTAACTCAAGACAGTAGTGATTTTCACCACCAAAATGCCTCTCAAACATTTGTTTTGTTCCACCTCTACTGATAACATTCAAGGACAGGACAAGAGTTCAGTAGTTCTTGCCTGGACTGTTGCAGTAGCTTCTCAACTGGTCTCCCCATCTTCATGTTACCACATCCTGGTCCATCCTGAACTTTACCACCAGAATAATCTTCCTAATTTACTTTCTCACAATGCCACTTTCCTAACCATTGCTGATGCCATATTATCCTTGGGTAGCATATTCTCTATAACACTTCCCCTCAATGTTCTCTGTGCCCATGCAAACTGGCCAGATAGCCTTTACCAGATCCTCTCTAGGTTTTGCTGCCTCTGTGCCTTTTATTATGCTGTTCTCCTTGCTTGGTGTCCCTTTCCAGTTTCTGCTGGAGAACTTTTCCCAGCCTTAGCCTTCTAGCCCAGATCCTCAATGAAATTTCCTTACCACCTCTCTGATAATAAGTACTCTCTCCTTCCTTGAACTCTCACTGCACAGATCACATTTCTCATGTTCACACAACACTAATCCACATCCCATCTCCCGTTTCAGAGTCTGAGCTTCATGAGGTCAGCTCAATGACAGAAAGGGACATCTATTCATTGGATGTTAGTTTGCACAAGGGGGTAAATGCACAAAATCTTTTTTATGAAAAGGAATGAGTAGAGAATGAAAGTTCAAGAATGAAAGATCACAGATACAAAAAAGGGAATGGTAGGAAAGAGAACATTATAGAATAGAAAAGGATTAAATCAAGGGAAATTCTCTTAGACTTGAGAGTTTTGACTTCTCAAGGAAGGATGAATTGTGGAGATGTCCAGGTGCTAATGTGAATGGAGGAAGGAGCAGTGTTTCTGCTCTGAAGAGGGAGGCGTGTGGCAAGTCAAAGAATGCACACACCTCCCTCTGTGGCTTGAGCAAGTCACCCTCCAAGTCCATTTCCTCCTGTGTGGACCCAGGAGAAGGGCCACATGTAACTTATGTGTCTGTTGTGAGGAGCATGTGAAACAATGTAAGTTAAGAGCTGAGCATTGTGCCTGGCCCCAGGCATGATTTAAAGTGGGTATATGATGCATAGTGGTTGAAGAGGGGGAGCTGAAGGTTCTGGAGTCTGGAAATGGCAGGAAGTGTAAAAGAGATATAGACGACAAACTGTAGAAGATCATTAAAATTGACAAGTGAGATCACAAATGGGGGAGGAGTGTGATTAGGCAGCAATATAAGTGATTAACTAAGACAGTCTCTGCCTTTATCTAGGATGTGAAAGATAGGGATTGGCTCTTGGCTAATACTTGCCATCATGATAAGGTAGTTTGGGTGGGCATTTGTAAGCAATTGGCTGTAGTAAGAAGCTGTTGTGAAGAATGATACTACAGAAGTGAAAAGTTGCTTCTCTGCTGAATGCAATTCCCTTTGTTGTATCATCAGTAAACCTTGTTTCTTAATTCTTTCCTTCCTAGGACTCATCTCTCTTCCACTCTAGACTCTTGTTTTAACACCCATACTTAACTTTATTTTATTATTGTCATTTAAAGCTTGATTTTATGAAACACAAAAAGACATTTTTACGAGTTCTGTATCACAGGAATATAAGCAGTACAGTTATCCATAGCATCATAGTATAATCTCAAATAATTGGATTTTTTTAATATAGAAACTATACAAATGAAATAAATGGCAAAAGAATCTGATGCCTTTTAGCAAATCTTTTTCCTTTTCTTTTTTTTTTTTGTTTCCCAAAGAGCCTCAGAACCAGCATTAGGCACTTTATTTATTGGCCATGAGGCATGAGGGATCTTAGTTCCCTGACCAGAGATCCAAATTCGACCCCTACATTATAAGTGCAGAGTCTTAATCACAGGACAGTCAGGCAATTCCCACAAACTTTATTTAATTCTTTCCTCCTTAGGATTCAGGCACTGACACAGGAACTTCAGAGTGCGTGAAGGACCAACTTCAATGCCAGAGCTCCCTGGCCATCATGCTGCTCCTCCAACAACCGACCTGGAGGCTTACATTTCCCTATAGCATGGTGATCTGGGGACTGGAAAGAGAAACTGAAGACAACTGGCCACCCAGGGGAGAGAACATTCAATTCATCAGAAACAGGAACTCTGGGACATCTATTGCTGTTGTTCAGTCACTCAGCCGTGTCCGACTCTGTGACCCCACGGACCGCAGCACGGCAGGCTTCCTTGTCCTTCACTAACTCCCTGGAGTTTGCTCAAACTCATGTCCATTGAGTTGATAATGTCATCTATGTGTGCCAGGATATTTATAGTGAGAGTTATTTAGCCCCTGCAAGAAATTCCTCTGTCATTTTACAGGACTCAGATCTCCCTGTGAAATTTTTAGTCTCAGGAGTGCTAGGGAGCAACTGAGTGATTTTCCAACCTACGTTAGTACGATTGGAGATAAACACTAAACCTGGGGTTGTCCCAGAGACCTAATTAGAGGCTCCTGCTGGCCTGACCCAATGACAGTGATCTTCTCAAGCAGCAGGCTGGAGAAGACCCTTTTGGCCTTGGGAGGTGATTCAATAAGGGATTCATTTTCTCCTTCTGAATTGCTTGTCAGGATCAAGAGTAGAAAACTAACTCAAGGCGCTCATTTCATGTGTATTTGGTTTGTTGGCCTCTAATTGCAGATAGGTGCCAGATTTAACTCGGGGAGACCAGAGACAACACATTTTCAACAGAAGCAGTTGGTTGAATTAGAACTGCAGATTGTGAACAGAAGGCATAGGCTCATGGTTTTGACTTTTTATTTCCTCACTGTTCCTTGAGGTGTGCTCTGTCTGCTTCTACAGTAGCTCCCTGCAAAATAGACACCAAATACAATTTTCTCCACTCTCTCTCTCTCTCTTTTTTTTTTGTAAAAGTGAAATCCCCTTCAGATTTTTTTCAGTTAGAAAAAAAAATAGGTACAAATGTGAAGTCTTTCGTTAAAAAATAAGAGGCATAAAATGAACTTCCAATAAGGAGAGGATAGCTGTATAGAGATAACCATGTATACATACATGTACACAAAGAGTCCATAGAAAGCTAATTTTAAGCAACAGTTACTAGTTGTAAAATGTATCCCTAGGAAGGTAAATAAATTGATTTGCTGTACATGGATTTTGGATAAAAGCCAACTAAAGCTTCCAGATCTTTTTCACATAAGCTGCCCTTGAATTATTGATTTTTTTAGCTCAAACACAGAACTTCACATTTATTCTTGCTATTTCTCACCCATGATTCCACTTGATTGGCTGGCCTGAGTCCATGGAGTTGCCTCATGTGCCCAATACTCTGAATAGCTGAATTCATAAGGGACATTCTACATTTAAGCCTATGGAATGTTTACCGAAGCCAGTCAACTTTCTTGAATTGACAATGAACAACATATTCTATTTAAAATTTCTCATTTTCATCCTGAATTCAATTTCCTTTGTTAAAGATCTAAAAAGATGACTTAATCCTTCTTGAAGTCTCTCAGCACCAAGCAGGCAATAACCATGTCCCATTCATCTTTGAGTGTCTCCAGTCTTTGGTGAGAGAGGGTGAAAAATGACTGAGAATGGGGGAATAAAGAGAGATTGAATTAACATATAAATTAGTCTAGAGTTTGAACTGAATTTTTCAGCAAGACATTCAGTTCAGTTCAGTTTCATCGCTCAGTCATGTCTGACACTTTGCAACCCCATGAATCGCAGCACGCCAGGCCTCCCTGTCCATCACCAAATCCCGGAGTCTACCCAAACCCATGTCCATTGAGTTGGTGATGCCAGCCAGCCGTCTCATCCTCTGTCATCCCCTCATCCTCCTTCCCCAAATCCTTCCCAGCATTAGGGTCTTTTCCAATGAGTCAACTCTTCGCATGAGGTAGCCAAAGTATTGGAATTTCAGTTTCAACATCAGTCCTTCTGATGAACACCCAGGACTGATCTCTCTTAGGATGGACTGGTTGGATCTTCTTGCAGTCCAAGGGTTTCTCAAGAGTCTTCTCCAATACCACAGTTCCAAAGCATCAATTCTCTGATGCTCAGCTTTCTTCACAGTCCAACTCTCACATCCATACATGACTACTGGAAAAACCATAGCCTTGACTAGATGGACCTTTGTTGGCAAAGTAATGTCTCTGCTTTTCTTTCTTAAATTTTTATTTATTTATTTTTCTTTATATAATTGTGTTGGTTTTGCCATACATTGACATGAATCTGCCATGGGTATACATGTGTTCCCCTTCCAGAACCCCCATCCCACCTCCCTTCTAACTCCATCCCTCTGGGTCATTCCGGTGCACCAGCCCTGAGCACCCTGTATCATGCATCAGACCAGGGCTGGCGATTCATTTCACATATGATAATCTATATGTTTCAATGCCATTCTCCCATATCATCCCACTCTTGCCCTCTCCCATAGAGTCCAAAAGACTGTTCTAGATTGGTCATAACTTTCCTTCCAAAGAGTAAGTGTCTCTTAATTTCATGGCTGCAGTCACCATGATTTTGGAGCCCAGAAAAATAAAGTTTGACACTGTTTCCACTGTTTTCCCCATCCATTTCCCATGAAGTGATGGAACCAGATGCAATGATCTTAGTTTTCTGAACGTTGAGCCTTAAGCCAACTTTTTCACTCTCCTCTTTCACTTTCATCAAGAGGCTTTTTAGTTCCTCTTCACTTTCTGCCATAAGGGTGGTGTCATCTGCATATCTGAGGTTATTGATATTTCTCCTGGAAATCTTGATTCCAGCTTGTGCTTTTTCCAGCCCAGCATTTCTCATAATGTACTGGGCATATAAGTTAAATAAGCAGGGTGACAGTATACAGCCTTGATGTACTCCTTTTCCTATTTGGAACCAGTCTGTTGTTCCATGTCCAGTTCTAACTGTTGCTTCCTGACCTGCATACAGGTTTCTCAAGAGACAGGTCAGATGGTCTGGTATTCCTATCTCTTGAAGAATTTTCCAGTTTACTGTGATCCACACAGTCAAAGGCTTTGGCATAGTCAATAGAGCAGAAATAGATGGTTTTCTGGAACTCTCTTGCTTTTTTGATGATCCAATGGATGTTGGCAATTTGATCTCTGGTTCCTCTGCCTTTTCTAAAACCAGCTTGAACATCTGGAAGTTCATGGTTCACATATTGCTGAAGCCTGGCTTGGAGAATTTTGAGCATCACTTTACTAGCATGTGAGATGAGTGCAATTGTGTGGTAGTTTGAGCATTCTTTGGTGTTGCCTTTCTTTGGGATTTGAATGAAAACTGACCTTTTCCAGTCCTGTGGCCACTGCTGAGTTTTCCAAATTTGCTGGCATATTGAGTACAGCACCTTCACAGCATCATCTTTCAGGATTTGAAATAGCTCAACTGGAATTCCATCACCTCCACTAGCTTTGTTCCTAGTGATGCTTTCTAAGGCCCACTTGACTTCACATTCCAGGATGTCTGGCTCTAGGTGAGTGATCACACCATCGTGATTATCTGGGTCATGAAGATCTTTTTTGTACAGTTCTTCTGTGTATTCTTGCCACCTCTTCTTAATATCCTCTGCTTCTGTTAGGTCCATACCATTTCTTTCCTTTATCGAGCCCATCTTTGCATGAAATATTCCCTTGGTATCTTTAATTTTCTTGAAAAGATCTCTAGTCTTTCCCATTCTGTTGTTTTCCTCTATTTCTTTGTATTGATCGCTGAGGAAGGCTTTCTTATCTCTCCTTGCTATTCTTTGGAACTCTGCATTCAGATGGGAATATCCTTCTTTTTCTCCTTTGCTTTTCACTTCTCTTCTTTTCACAGCTATTTTGTAAGGTCTCTTCAGACAGCCATTTTGTTTTTTTGTATTTCTTTTTCTTGGGGATGGTCTTGATCCCTGTTTCCTATACAATGTCCCAAACCTTTGTCCATAGTTCATCAGGCACTCTGTCTATCAGATCTAGTCCCTTAAATCTATTTCTCACTTCCACTGTATAATCATAAGGGATTTGATTTAGGTCATACCTGAATGGTCTAATGGTTTTCCCTACTTTCTTCAGTTTTAGTCTGAATTTGGCACTAAGGAGCTCATGATTGAGCCACAGTCAGCTCCCGGTCTTGTTTTTGCTGACTGTGTAGAGCTTCTCCATCGTTGGCTACAAAGAATATAAGCAATTTGATTTTGGTGTTGACCATCTGGTGATGTTCATGTGTAAAGTCTTCTCTTGTGTTGTTGGAAGAGGGTGTTTGCTATGACCAGTGCATTCTCTTGGCAAAACTCTATTAGCCTTTGCCGTGCTTCATTCTGTACTCCAAGGCCAAACTTGCCTGTTACTCCAGGTGTTTCTTGACTTCCTCCTTTTGCATTCCAGTCTCTTATAATGAAAAGGACATCTTTTTGGGGTGTTAGTTCTAAAAGGTCTTGTAGGTCTTCATAGAACCGTTCAACTTCATCTTCTTCAGCATTACTGGTAATCCATAGGCTTGGATTATCATGATATTGAATGGTTTGCTTTGAAAATGTGCAGAGATCATTCTGTCATTTTTGAGACTGCATCCGAGTACTGCATTTCAGACAGTATGCAAGACCATACCTGCAGGTTAAACAGACATAGTAACACCAAAAACCAGTTAATCAATAATTAATGAATTGATTCATTTTAGTGAAGATCACCTGTGCTTTTCTCCCTCCAACTCCATGACCACCAGCAACATCACCCTCTGGAAACTTGTTAGAAATGTAGATGTGGTGCTCAGTCACATCGGACTCTGCGACCCCATGGACTCTAGCCCACCAGGCTCCTCTGTCCATGGAGATTTCCAGGAAAAAATACTGGAGTAGATTTCCATTTCCTACTCCAGGGGATCTGCCTGACCCAGGGATTAAACTTAACCCACTTCTCCTGTGGCTCCTGCCTTGGCAGGCATATTCTTTACCACTGAGCCACCTGGGAAGCCCTGAGCACCACCCTATGCATGAGGCTTTCCCCAGACACTCAACATAAAAGAGCAATGACCTCCTCCTTCTGCCTTCTCCCCCAGACCCCCAATCCCCACACATCTAGCAGTCCAAGTCCCCATGCCCTTGTTCATTTTCCTCTGTTATACTTATCACCAGCTGGCCTTCGGTTTATTTGCTGCTGATGTATTTTCTGCTACCTCCCACTAGAACACAGGCTCCATCATGGTAGCTGCTGCTGCTGCTAAGTCGCTTCAGTCGTGTCTGACTCTGTGCGACCCCATAGACGGCAGCCCACCATACTCCGCCGTCCCTGGGATTCTCCAGGCAAGAACCCTGGAGTGGGTTGTCATTTCCTTCTCCAATGCATTGAAAGTGAAAAGTGATAATGAAGTGGCTTAGTCCTGTCCGACTCTTTGAGACCCCATGGACTGCAGCCTACCAGCCTCCTCCATCCATGGGATTTTCCAGGCAAGAGTACTGGACTGGGGTGCCATTGCCTTCTCCACCATTATGGTAGAGGTATCTATAATCTTGGTAGATTCGGTAGTGCCAAACACTGAGCAATAAATACTTGATGAGAGAATGAATGAATGGTTGACACAGCATAAGTGAGAGTGTTTTGGAAAATGAAAAGATGCCACCGTGAACAAGCTCTTCAAATAAGTGGCAGACTGGAGAAGTTATTTTGCAACATATATAATAGACATTCCCAAAATGGCATCCATAGTATATACATTTTTTAAAATCTTAGATATTAATAGGAAAATGATTAGCAGCAGCAAAAAAATAAAAATGGGTAGAGGATATTAATAGAAAAGTTACAGTAGAGGAAACGTGGTGGTCAGTGACCTGGCCAGGTAACTTGATCTTTGTGTCTAGTTTCCCGCACCTAGTAAAATAGCTCCCTGCTTCCTAGGGTTGGGAGAATAAAATGAGTTAATATAAATTAACTGTTTAACAGGGTGAATGGCACATACACGTGCTAGCAAGTATTACTGTTACTGGTAATCAGAGAAATAAAACTGAAAACAAAACACAACTTTTTGCCCATAAGATTGTTAAAAAAATTTTTTTTCAAGTCTGATCAGCAAATATTAAAGATGTGGGGAAAATATGTGTACTAGACATGGTGAATGTGGTCATTCAATGGATCAGTCCCTTCAGAGAGCACTGCAGTCAGTAGCTAATAAAACAAAAAGAGTGCCCAGACTATAATCAATTCCACTTTGGAGTCTATAACCTAGGGCCGCTCTTCCCAGCACTCCTCAACTATGAAAACTCTGGAATGGTGGTTAAGCACACAGATTCCTGGAGCACACCCCAAACCCACTGATTCAGAATCGCCAGGGAAAGAGCTGAGCAATCTAGATATTTCAGTAGTACCACAGGGGATCCTTATTATCAGGCAAATCTGGGAAACCCTGAGCTAAAAAAGTTCTTGTCCTTTTATTTAAGATTTTTGGAACAAGGCTAAATGCAACATTCTGATCAAAATCAAAATAATGGAAAGAATCTAATTGTAACAATCAGTACATTAATAAATTAATAAAATGTGATACACACATATAAGGGAATAGTCGTAGTAGTTTAGAGCTATAGCTCTGAATGTCAATGTGAATGGGTCATTTAAAAATCTGTATTAAAAAATCAAGATGCAGAACTATATATGACACTATTTCATACTATAACTACAGTGTAGTTGTATTTCAGTGAAGTTTTAAAACAACACAGATTGATGGAAAAGGAAATTAGCATTAGCCCTTTTAACATTGTTCAGCAATACTGAAGCTTATTATAATCAAGTCCTATGACTTAACAATTCTACTCCTAGTTATGTACCCATAGAAACATATATATAAACATCAAAAATGTGCACAAAAATATTCATAATGACCTGAAACCCGAAAATACCATATGTCCATCTATGACAGAGTTGAGAAAAAAATTATATTAATGTGATCGAATACTATATAGCAATGAACATGAATGAACTAGAGCTTCATGCAAAAGCATGTATGAATTCCACATAAATGTTGACTAAATGAAGTCATACACAAAAGATTCTATTTATATGGAATTCAAAAACAAGCAAAATTAACATGTGATGTTACAGTATTAGGGTGGTAGTGGGTAGAAGATAACTCAGAAATGGCTTCTGAGAGACTGATAATATTCTATATTTTTCTGTGTAGTGGGTGCCTAGGGATTCTTGCTGTGTAAAAATATACTGAGTTATAACTTTTGATAGGTATACCCTATACACACATACATAGCTTTTGTTTCATAAATGCACACAAAGATGTTTATTTTCTGGGTACATATTTTATGTAAAATGTGAAAATGAGCTTGAATTATACACAACAAACTCATCAAACTTATGATATAATTGCAAAGTTAGAGTGGTAAGTGTAACAAAGTTAGTGGGACCAAAGATACTGGCTAAAGTGATTCTTTAATTTTAAAAAATGAAAAACAAAGAGAAGAAAAAAAGCTAGGAGAAAATAGAATATTAAGTTGATGATTCTGAATGATGAAAATACATGTACTGTATTTGTTACAGTATCTTTGCTCTTTATTTTTAGGACTCAAAAATTTAAATATATAAGAAAAACAAAGCTGTCTAATGAGCAAAATTTTCAAATTAAATCACTGCTTAATTGGGGGAAATTCTGATGTTTTTTAAATGAGCCACAAAGAGATGAAGTCATTTTTCTAAAACAAATTAACAAGAGTAACATTTCTTTAAACTCTTCATTAATAACTGAATTAGGAGAATAAAATGAAGCAGTAACTTTATTTATCCATCCACCCACTGCTATAATATGCTGCAAAAACTCCTTGGACATTCACAGTGTCATTTGTTCTACAGTTAGAAATGAAACTGACAAACTCTTGTTTACTTGTAGGGACACAAAGGTCAGAGCTCACCCACTCTGGCCAACAGAGCTGCAGAAGCAAAGACTGGATTAAAAGGATGTGCAATGAGATGAAGTCTGACTTTTTATCTGAAGAAGAAAAATAGTATTTTACAAACAAGGTGGAAGCATTGGGAACCCTCCAGGATTCTTAGCTGTGAACTTCTGGAAAAGCCTGTGTTGGTCTTGGGGAAACAGTCAGCAAATGCCAGAGGTTAAGGGGGATGTCTGCAACCCAAGACGTGCATAAACCCAGAGGATGCTCCAGCCAACACAATTGACTTCCTGGTCTCCACACTGAGATAAAACCTTCCTTAAGGAAGAATGCCAAAAATAGGAAGCCTTAAAATACAAAGACAACAAACATTGTTTTTTCCTGACATTTATCCTCTTGACGTGGGCCACCAAGAGATAAGTTATCCCCTGCTTAAAGCACATCTCCCAGGGAAAAAAAAAAATGCAGCGTCACCAGTGAACTCTCTGATGTCAGACAAGACGTTTCTGAGGTTCGGGGACAAAGGTCCAAAGTGACCAGACAGCTGGATTTCAAGCTTCCACACATTTTCCTGTGTTTCCCAACACATTCCTCACGGTTGTAAATATCTTTAATTTACAACCAATAATTAAGATTTTAATCGTTTTTCTTTTCCTGTGTATTTGCTTAGAAGTGCAAACTGTGCTGTTTATTGTTGACTTAGTTTGCTCAGCCTCCATGGAGGGCCAGCCAAAAATGAACAGGCTGACTCAACTGGTGGAGGGGCGAATTTACGATCAGGCCCACAAAACGTTTGTTTTGAAGACAAAATCCCCCGCATAAGCAATGAAACCACAGTGTATTGGTATGCTGGCTCACATTTCATATGGGATTCTCTTCTTTCCTCTTGGCCGGAAGTTGCTCTTAGCACATTATCTTAGGAGGAGAGGAAACTGGCCGTCCAGCGGCTCCCTGAATTCTCTAAAGATTTTGCTTCTTGCTCTCACGTGACCTCTCTCATGTACATTTTGGAAAATGTGAAAATAGATGCATCGGTCAGCTTCCAGAAGGGATGTTCCTTGTAAAGGGCTCCCTACTCCTTCAAGGAGCAGCAGCCCCTCCATCTTGTCCTCCATGGCGACAGCTGCACGACTCATTTCTTCAAGCCGTGTGTCTTGTTGTCAGCTGCCAAGGAGGGGGAGAGAAGGGAAGGAAGAAGGAAGACAGAGAGAAAAAGAGAGAGAAGAGGGGAAAGAGGGCAGGAAGGAAGGGAGGAGGGAGCTCGAGGAATCCCGGAGGAGTCTGTGAAGGTGAAGGAGAGGCAGACCAATGGGGTGTGCGTGTGACTGTAAAGTAGAAGTTAGTTTCTAAGGTTACTGAAAACTGACTTTGGAGGAAATTTGTGGGGAAAAGTTTTAAAAAACGAAAACCTCAGTGGGTTTTGAAGTGGTATTTCAGTAGAGGAGCAATTGCGTGACCTTGGAGGAGTGTTGCCTATTCAACCTTTACCTTTACTTGGCAAACCAGAAACGTAGAGGTCCAGGCAAGACGGCCAGTGGGAGAGTTGGTGCAGGAGACTTGATTCCATGGCCTCATGCTCAAACTCTGTACCACGTGCCTTTGACTGTAGCTCCAACTGAAGTCAAAATTGGAAGCTCCTTGACAATGGGAGGTCACAGTGTAGTGAAGAATCAGAAGTTGGACTATCCGGTGTTTGACACAAGGAAATAAACTGAAATGGCCAGTGATTGGGAGGGGGGGCCCATGGAAAGACCTGAAGCTCCATCTCTGGTGCCAGAGGAACAGTCACAGTGGGAAATGGGAGCAGCTAAGCTAACGGTCCAATGCAATTCCTCAAAAGTGCCTGTCACAGTTCATTCACACGGGTCTTCCTGAATTCCATGAGTGGATGTGTGGCAGGGATCACATAGGCATAGTATGTCACTTAGAACACGTGTGACTGGGCACCATGTAGCATTTTAAAGATACATTCTCTTCAGAAATCTCCTTAGAGGTGAGGGCAAGTCCATCTGGAGAGATAGATGGAAGACGTTGAGCCCAAGCCCAGATCTCACTTTCTTCTCTCGCCCCTCTGGACCAAGCCCAGCGGGTATCAATGAGCAAGGGAGCCCATTGGCACAGCCCATAAGGGTCAGCTCCTCAGCACAGAGCAGGGTAAGCAGGGTGGAGAAGGTTTCTCCAAGAGCCAAGGGAGAAGACTCCAGTATTCTGTCTAACTTGGTCTCCATCCTCGGGGACCCCCATAAGTGGTCCTGCAGGCTGAAGGGATTGATGATCTGTTGCTAGAGAGCTCATCTCATGGCCGTTCCTCATCTTGGCGCCACCATCCGCCAGTCAACAGACACCGGAAGAAGGTAAAGGGGTTCTCCGCTCATCTGGGTCCATCCACCTTGCAGCAGCCCAAAGTCCAGAACCCTGAGGAGAATTGGGTCAGCCACAGACAGGGAAGCATCCTCCCAACACATCATTCCAGGGCGTCTGAAAGTCCCAACTCAACATCCCACCAAAACTCAGCCAGAAGCTTCTAAAAGCCTTGCCGCAGGCTCCTAGGCCGTCCAGACCAGCTCACATCCTCACATTTCAGTCCACCAATCCTCTCTCAGACCTTTGGCCTCATAGGCCCTTCTTGCCCCGCTGACTTGATGACACATGAGGATGTGGTTTTCAGTCACCCTCAAGTCTTGGCCAGACAACAACTTTGTCTCTGGCTGTCTGGACCCCTTCATAGCACGTGGATGATCAGAGGAGAAAAGCCTCAGTTCTGAAAGATCCCAGCTTGTTGAGGCTTCCCTCCTGCCAGGTTCTCCCTCTGTTCCATGGAATGAAAGGCTGGAAACCAGAGCTGAGAAGGCCATAGAGTTCTCTCATCCAACCAATCTCTCCTCCTCTGCAAGGATCTGAGGCTACTACGGTTTGCACAGGGTCACGCAGCCAACCAAGCTAAGCTGCTTCTGCACGGGTGGACCCCACACCCAGCCCAGAGCTCTCTACTAGGTCACATTCTCTCCAGCTTTTCTAAGGAATATATCCTTTGAGAAAAGTCATAGCCATGGCCTTGTTTTGCCACTTTAGAAAATGTCATGGGGCTGGCCCAGCTGCTGTCTCATGTTCCCTCCCTCCCCCTGGCATCTCTCTGCCCCCTCCTCCTCCTGCTGTCCCTCTCTTTACCCTTCCTTTTCTTCCTTTTGATCATCACTGCCTCTCCTTCTGTGTGTTTCCCCTTCCAATTGCTTGCAACAGATTTTGAGAGAGTAGAGAGTGAGAAAAAGGCAAGAGCAGGCAAGATTGGGGAAGGGGGGCAGTGGTTGGAGAGGGAGGAAGTACCCGAAGCTGTCTTTGTATTATTGTACTTTGAATAAATGACCTCATTTCCCAGGGAGTCTGTTTATGTGACTTTTTCATCGCATTCTATAACAAAGTTCTCCACATTCCAAGGACTAGAAAGCTCATCTGGGTGCACTCTCTTTAATTAAGTGTACCACTCTTGAGCCATTCTAGAACATTTTTCTAGAGTGACTACATCTCTTCTCTGTTGAAGCAGTCTGGAAGAGTCGGGTGGGAGGGAGGGCTGTGAGGGAAATGGAAGGCCAGCTTAAAGCTGTTGCCCTGCCTGACCTGGTCCCCTAGTGATGACACAAACCACTCACGGGGCACAGCCGTCTTCCACTGAAGCCCAGTGCTGTGCCCTGCCTTGGTGTTCATGGTCACTCCTTTCCCCAGGCCCCTCCTTTCACCGACTGGGGCCTGTTCCCTTAAAGATTGACCCTCTGACATCTAATCTACACACAGATTGGTTTTGTCAATCCCTAAAATCCTTCTGGAGAAGGGAACGGCTACCCACTCCAGTATTCTTGCCTAGAAAATTCCATGGACGGAGGAGCGTGACCGGCTACACAGTCCATGGGGTCACAAAGAGTCAGACATGATTGAGCAACTTTTACTCACTCACTCAAAACTCCTTCTAGCTCTAACCTTCTCCAAATCTAAAGTAAATTAGTTGGAACTTTCTTGGTAGCCTAATGGCTAAGACTCCCAGTCTCCCAATGAATGGGGCCCAGGTTCAATAGCTGGTTGCAGAACTAGATTCCGCATGCAGCAACTGAGAGCTCACATGCTACAACTAAAAAGTAAACAGTTCCCACATGACTCAAGGAGGGCTGAAGATCCCATGTGCTACAACTAAGACCCAGAGCAGCCAAATGAGCAAATAAAAGCACGTTTTTAAAGAAAAGTAAATTAGTTAAGGGTATTATTTGCACACATACGCCAGCGTCTCCTTTATCAACTATGCATTTATCATTTCAATTTTCATACATGCATTTTGTTGTTTAACCCGGAGTAGCAATTCTGAGAGTGCTCACTTCAAGCCAACGAGCAGAATCCCTAGTCTCTGAGTAACAGGAATATTCAGACAAGTGAAGCCTTTCCGGGAGGCCACCTGAAACTTACTGTGTAGCCGTGACACCATACGTGGGCTAAGGTGGGCTTCTTTTGGGAGCCTAACTGCTATTGGTGACTGCTCCTGAGCAGTCACAAAGGGCAATCCAGCCAAAGGACCATTCATATCCTCAAAGCAAAAAAATGTGTCTTTCTTACTTGCCGAGTGTAGCAGCAGAGTGTTTTATAGAGAACAGTCCCTATGATTTTTCTGAAGCTACAACAAAATTGCTATCTGAGAATTGCA
The DNA here is from genome assembly GCA_007570785.1 of Antilocapra americana. Lineage (NCBI taxonomy): Eukaryota > Metazoa > Chordata > Mammalia > Artiodactyla > Antilocapridae > Antilocapra > Antilocapra americana. Next base: position 351,517 of record ML663573.1, read on the forward strand.
AGCACATTCTTCTTTTAACATGAAGTGTTGATTTTGCATCATAACAGAATGTTGCTTTTTTTTCCTAATAGGAAAAGCTGTTAGATTCGGGCATCTTAGTTCATGTATTCGATTATTAATATCAACTAAAGCCAACACCAGTTTCTAGGCTTGTAGTGGTGAACAGAAGTGTCACTGCCGCCCTAAAATCTGCAGCACAGTGATGCACAGATACAGTCAAGGAACCGAATACATATTTGACTGTTTTGAAGGAAATAAACAGGATCCGTGATGGGTAGCAACAGAGAAGGAGCAATTTAGACAAGGTGTTCATTGTTCGTAGAAAGTGAAGACCGAAGGAATGAAAAAAATGTCAGGCAAGCATAACAGGGAAGGGAGGATGTCCCAAGCAAAGGAATGTTCCAAGGAAATAACATGCACAAAGGGCTGGGCTGCCATGGGGGAGGCTTACCTTGTTGAAGAAAATGAAGGGAGGTTTGTGTGACTGAGTACAGTGAGTGAGGTAGGAGAACAGGAGGTTGGAGAGGTAGACAGAATAGATCACAGAGCACAATATAAGGCATGGAAATGGGTTTATACCCTATTTGAATGCAAAGACAAATGACTTTTGAGAAGAAGTAAGAGCGAGGACCGGAGTATATGATGGAGACTTGCGTCTCCTGCAGTGGCAGGTGGATTCTCTACCATTGTGCCACCTGGGAAGCCCATGATGGAGACCAGTGGGAGGCAATTGCTAGGTCTGGACAGGGGATGGTCCCTGTCCAGTGAAATTAACTGATATGAAGCATTTTGGCTCCTGAAGGAGAAAATACAGCAAGAATTGCTGAGGCATTCAATGAGGAGGGTGAGAGAAGGGAGAAATTGAGATTGAAATGCAGATTGTTGGCATGAAAAACTGAGTTCCTGGGGTACCATTCATAAAAATAAAGAAGTCTGGGAGAGTAGGAATTTGAAGAGTGTGTGGGATGAGTCAGGATTTCCATTTTCAGGTGGACTTGAGTCATTCTATGTTTAAACAGCCTATGCCTGTTAACAGTTGCTTGTTCCTGTGGATATACATGCATGCTGTCTGAGCACTCTTTGCAGAAGAGGTAGGGTTTGGAAAGGAGGAATGCAGGAGGGCCAGCTCTTCACCCCAGCAGACTTGCTGTTGAGATGTCCCAGTGTGATTTGGTTTTTCACCCAAGATGTTCAATCTAATATTTCTGAAATGTACTCTCTCAGCTCAGGTCAGTTGCTCAGCTGTGTCCAACTCTGCAACCTCATGGACTGCAGCATGCCAGGCTTCCCTGTTTATCACTCCTAGAGCTTACTCAAACTCATGTCCATCGAGTCGGTGATGCGATCCAACCATCTCATCCTCTGTCATCCCCTTCTCCTCCCACCTTCAATTTTTCCCAGCATCAGAGTCTTTTCAAATGAGTCAGTTCTTTGCATCAGGTGGCCAAAGTATTAGAGTTTCAGCTTCAGCATCAGTCTTTCCAATGAATATTCAGGACTGATTTCCTTTAGGATGGACTGGTTGGATCTCCTTGCAGTCCAAGGGTCACTGCAGTTCAAAAGCATCAATTCTTTGTCACTCAGCTTTCTTTATGGTCCAACTCTCACATCCATGCATGACTACTGGAAAAACCATAGCTTTGCCTAGACAGACCTTTATTGGTTAAGTAATGTCTCTGCTTTTTAATATGCTGTCTAGATTGGTCGCAGCTTTTCTTCCAAGGAGCAAGTGTCTTTTAATTTCATGGCTGCAGTCACCATCTGCAGTGATTTTGGAGCCCCCCAAAATACTCTAGGCCATGGCTGTACCCTGTGGAAGCAGATGGCAGTGGTGGTGAGTAGAGGATCACTGAAGAGAATAGATACCCATTCTCTCAGTCAGACTCAGAAGTCAGTATGAAGGCAGAACACAAGAGCATGGTGATGTCCCTCTTGAGTAATCACGTCTTGCAATTTAAACATCCCACCTTTTATCAGACCCAGAGACTAATACTCATCTCAACTCTTGAAATAGATATAAGACGATGTGCTTGTGAGCTCAGTTGCTTCAGTCATGTCTGACTCTTTGTGACCCCATGGACTGTAGCCCACCAGGCTCTCTGTCCATGGACTTGTCTAGGCAAGAATGCTGGAGTGGGTTGTCATTTTCTGCTCTAGGGCATCTTCCTAACCCAGAGATAGAATCCATGTCTCTTGTGTCTCCTGCATTGGCAGACAGATTCTTCACACTAGAGCCACCTGGGAAGCCCCAAGGCAATAGATTTCTACAAATAGTTCTGGTATAGTTTTATACCAGGGACATATACATATAAATATATATATAGATTTATAATTCAATTGAAACAAACTCTGTTATTTCAATATGTTTTAAAAATAAGATATATCTTAAATGACTACTCAATATACAATCAGTAAACTTTCACTTCTTTAGCCAAATTGATAAAAGAAGAACTCTTTGAATGAGCAAAAAGCTAAAACATAGAGACTTTAATCCATGTTGCAACCAGCTCTAAGCAAATATTTCCTTGTAGTATCTATACTTCTAACATTGCAGCAGCTTTAATGAATAAGTAAGCATTGTTGACAAAGAAAAGAATAGCAATAAAGAAGACAGTTGACTTCTCATCAGCAAAAATGCAGACCAGAAACAGTATGGCAACATCTTTACAATGCCAAAACAAACAAACGAAATTCACTTTAAAATGATATAGGCAAAGAAAATATCTATCAAAAATAAGTGATAAGACTACAGAAGTCAAAACAGTATGATACTGGCACAAAGACAGACACATACACCAACAAAATAAAATAGACGGTCTAGGAATAAATTGTCATAATTTTCAGCCAAGGTGCCAGGACCATTCACTGGGGGAATGTACAGTCTCTTTTTAATAAATGATACTGGGAAAACTGGATATTTGCATGCAAGAGAATAAATTTAGACCCTAATCATACACTATACACAAAAATTATTCATAATGGACCAAAGACCTAGGTGTAAGAGCTAAAGCTTTATTTATTTTCTCAGAAGAAAATATGGGAAATCTTCATGACATTGATTTGGCAATAATTTATTCAATATATCACCAGAAGTACAGTCAATCAAATAAAAATAGATAAAGGGAACTACATCAAAAATTAAAACTTCTAATTTGTACATCAAAAAACACAACCAACAAAGTGAAAAAACAACGTATAGAATGGGAAGAAATATCTGCAAACTATGTATCTGATCAAAGAGATATATCTATATAGACAAATCAATATAAATATAAATATCCAGAATATATAAAGAATTCCTACAACTGAACAAAACAATGAGGTACACAATTTAAAATGAGCACAGGGCATGAACAGACACTTCAAAAAAGATACACACATGGCCAATAAACACATGAAAACGTGCTCAACTAATCATTAGAGAAATCAAAATCAAAATCCCAATGAGATACCACCTCACACCTGTTAGGATGGCTGAAATAAATAAATAAATTCAAACTAGTAACTGTTGACAAGGATGTGGAAAAATTGAAACCCTTGCGCACTGTTGGTGGGACTGTGAATTGACGCTGCTGCTACCCAAAACAGAGTGGCAGGTCCTCAAAATGAAAAACAGAATTATTATAGGATCTAGCAATTCCACTTCTGGGTGTATAGCCAAAAGAATTGAAAGCAGGGTCTCAAAGAGATATTTGTGCACCCATGTTGATAGCAGCAACCCAGTGTCCACTGATGGATAAGCAAAATGTGGTATATATTCATACGATGGAATATTATTTGGCCTTAAAAAGGACAGAAATTCTGATGCATGTTACAACTTAGATGAATCAGAAGGATATTATGCAAAATGAAATGTCAGTCACTCCCACACAAAAACATATTATATGATCCATCATACATGGGATACCTAGAGTAATCAATTTCATAGAGATGAAAAGGATAATGGTAGTTGCCAGGTGCTGGGTGAGGCATCGTGTGTTCTTTAATGAGTATAGAGTTTCAGTTTTGCAAAATGAAAGAAGTTCTGGAGATTGTACAACGTGAATCTACTTAACACTATTGAACTGAACACTTAAAATGGTAAATTTTATGTTACGTTCATTTTACCACAATGAAAAATTTAAAAAAAGAAAAAAAGCAATACATGTCCCTGGGGGAAAATGCTGAGAGATTTTGTTTCTAGCCTAAGTCCACTATTTAAACACTAAAGGAAGTTCTTCTGTCTAAAGGGAAATGCCTTCAGCTGGCAACTTGGATCCACACAAAGAAATGAACACAGGAAACAGTAGCTTTGTTTAACTGGTTTTCTTCTTTTCTTAATTTCTTGAAGAGACAATTGAACTTTTTAAAACAATATACTGTGGGCTTTATAAAGAGGTAAAATGTAAGAGAACACTAGAATAAAGAAAGGCAGTGGATGGAAGTTTTAAAGTTTTAAACATGGAATAGTATAATATTAATTCAGGTAGATTGCAATAAGTTAAGAAACAACAGTGCAATCTTCAGAGCAATAGCTGAAAAAATGAAACAAAGAGGTTCAGGCAATGGGCCAGTCAGTTCAGTGCAGTCGCTCAGTCATGTCTGACTCTTTGTGACCCCATGAACTGCAGCACGCCAGGCCTCCCTGTCCATCACCAACTCCCAGAGTTTACCCAAACTCATGTCCATCGAGTCGGTGATGCCATCCAGCCATCTCATCCTCTGTCGTCCCCTTCTCTTCCTGCCCCCAATCCTTCCCAGCATCAGGATCTTTTCCAATGAGTCAGCTCTTCACATCAGGTGGCCAAAGTATTGGAGTTTCAGCTTCAACATCAGTCCTTCCAATGAACACTCAGGACTGATCTCCTTTAGGATGGACTGGTTGGATCTCCTTGCAGTCCAAGGGACTCTCAAGAGTCTTCTCCAACACCACAATTCAAAAGCATCAATTCTTCAGCGCTCAGCTTTCTTCACTGTCCAACTCTCACATCCATACATGACTACTGGAAAAACCATAGCCTTGACTAGACAAACCTTTGTTGGCAAAGTAAAGTCTCTGCTTTCTCATATGCTACCTAGGTTGGTCATAACTTTCCTTCCAAGGAGTAAGCATCATCATCTGCAGTGATTTTGCAGCCCCCCAAAAATAAAGTCTGACACTATTTCCATTATTTCCCCATCTATTAGATGAGAAAAAAATGAAATACTACACAATGTACAATTAATCAAAAAGTAGGGAAGAAATAGGAAAAACAACAGAAGTGTAGAAAACAGCAAAATAGAAGTCTAAAATGAGACATTTCATATAAATGATAAAATTTTATAATTTTAAAATAATAATAAAAGAATCAGCTCATCAAGAAGAGGTAATGGTCTTGTATATATACAGATATAGATATATTCATCACAGAGCTTCAAAATATATGAAGCAAAAGAGAAACAGATTAAGTCATAAATATAGCTTGATGTTTTAACACTCCTCCCACAATAGTTGTTAGAGCAATTGCAAAAATCTATCAATTTGACCTTAAGGCTTAACATTTAGAAAACTAAGATCATGGCATCTGGTCCCATCACTTCATGGGAAATAGATGGGGAAACAGTGGGAACAGTGTTAGACTTTAGTTTTTTGGGCTCCAAAATCACTGTAGATGGTGATTGCAGCCATGAAATCAAAATATGCTTACTCCTTGGAAGGAAAGTTATGGCCAAACTAGATAGCATATTGAAAAGCAGAGACATTACTTTGCCAACAAAGGTCCATCTAGTCAAGGCTATGGTTTTTCCAGTAGTCATGTGTGGATATGAGAGTTGGACAGTGAAAAAGGCTGAGCACCAAAGAATTGATGCTTTTGAATTGTGGTGTTGGAGAAGACTCTTGAGAGTCCCTTGGACTGCAAAGAGATCCAACCAGTCCATCCTAAAGGAGATCAGTCCTGAGTGTTCATTGGAAGGACTGATGTTGAAGCTGAAACTCCAATACTTTGGCCACCTGATGTGAAGAGTTGACTCACTGGGAAAGATCCTGTTGCTGGGAAGGATTGGGGACAGGAGGAGAAGGGGACGACAGAGGATGAGATGGCTGGATGGCATCACCGACTCGATGGACATGGTTTGGGTAGACTCTGGGAGTTGGTGATGGACAGGGAGGCCTGGCATGCTGCAGTTCATGGGGTCACAAAGAGTTGGACACAACTAAGCGACTGAACTGAACTGAACTGAGCATTTACAAAATACTCGACATAGTAGTCACATTCTTGCAAGTGTGTATAGAACATTTTCCAAGGTAGACTATATGTTGGGCCATTAAAAAGTCTGTAGGTTTAAATAATTAAATTATACAAATGTTCTTTGATCATAATGAAATTATTAAAATTTGGTAACAAAAAGATATCTGGAGAAGCTCCAAATATTTGGAAATTGGGCTGTGAAAGTGAAAGTTGCTCAGTCATGTCTGACTCTTAGTGACCCCATGAATTAAACAGTCCATGGAATTCTCCAGGCCAGAATACCAGAGTGGGTAACCTTTCTCTTCTCCAGAGGATCTTCCCAACCCAGGGACCGAACCCAGGTCTCCTGCATTGCAGGCAGATTCTTTACCAGTTGAACCACAAGAGAAGCCCTTGTGGTGAAATCTAAAATAAAGAAACAACAACTAAATCAAACTAAAAAGTTTCTGAACAGCAAAGGAAACTATCAATGAAATGAAAAGACAACCTACCAAATGGGAGAAAATATGTATAAACCATATATTCAATAAAGGGTTGACATCTAAAATATAAAAAGAACTCATATAACTAAACAACAAAAAAACAAACAACCCAATTTAAAAATGGGCAGAGGAGATGAATAAACATTTTTTTAAGAAGACATACAGACAGCTAATGGGCACATGAAAAAATGTTCAACATCACTAATTATTACAGAAATCCAAATCTAAACCACAATGAGGTATCACCATATGCCTGTTAGAAAGGCTATGATCAAAAAGGCAAGAAATAACAAGCTGGCAAGGAAGTGGAGAAAGGGGAAGCTTCATGCACTGTTGATGGGACTGAAATTGCTGCAGGCATTTTGGGAAACAGTGTGGAGATCCCTCAAAAAATTAAGTATAGAACTGTTGTATGATCCAGCTATCCTATTTCTGCATATTTAGCCAAAGAATAAAAAACACTAAAAAAAAAAAAAGAAACAACAGAGAAATTTAATGAAATAAGCTGGTTCTTTAAAAAGATCTCTAAAGTTGATACTTTCAAACTGGATTGATCAAGGGGAAAAAAGAGAGAACACACAAATTACCAACATGAAATGTAGAGAAAAGACATTAGTACATATACTACAGATATTAAAAGGAAATAAAATAATATGAACATGTTTAGTCCAGTAAATTTCACAACCTGGATAAATTGGAGAAATTCCTTGAAATTCATAAATTAATTATAGATAAAAACATAGAGAATTAAAGACTGACAGCACCAACCATTGACAGGTGTATGAAGTAACTGGAACTTTCATACATTGTTGCTTGGAAGGCAAAATGACACAATCACTTTGGGAAATATATTGGTGGCTTTTTATAAAGTTAGACATACACTTACAAATTCCGCAATTAGACACTTACCCAAGAAAAATAAAAGCTTAGTGTCCATAACCACACTTGGACAGGAACATTGATAGGAGACTTATTCATGATGATCAAAAAAGTAGAAGCAACTCAATAGATGAATATCCATCAATAGATGAATAAACAAAATATAGTTTTAATTAATATACTGAAATACTATTCAACAATAAAAGGCAATAAAGTATTGATACACACAACTTTCCTTAATCTCAGAATCATTATACTGAACAAAGAAAGCCACAAATGGGTATATACTGTTTGGCTTTATTTTATTGAATAATGACAGGCAAAACCAACGTATAGGGACTGAAAGCTGATCCATGTTTGTCTGGTATAGAAAAAGGAGAGCATTCACTGTAAGGGAGCAGCAAAACTTTGAAGTGATGGAAATAGTCTGTATCTTGAGTAGATGGGAGCTACACAGGTGTATACATGTTCAAACACATGGAGTCTAAAGTGGTACATTTTATTGTAGGTAGATTGTACCTCAATATATTTGAATTTAAAAGATGAAAAGAATGCACATTGAGATATTGACATGCTTGAATGGCTAAAATTAAATTTAAAAAATCACTGACAATACTAACTGTCAGCAAGTATGGGAATAAGTGAACTCGCATCCACTGCTGACAAGTATGTAAATTGGTAAAATTGTCCTGGATCATTGCTTTGTATTGATCATATATGTAACCTTTGACACAAAAATTCCTTTTTAAATACATCTGACAGGAATGTGCACGTATATGCTCCAAAAGAATGCTCATAGCAGCCACATCTTAATGTTCATAGCAGCCATATCTTAAAACTGGAGACACTCTAATTGTCCATAAATTGTAGAATGGACTAAAAACTAGTGTTATAGTCACATGATAGAATACTACCCAGTAATGAAAATGATTGAATTGCTTATGGGTGAATGGGTGAATCTCATAAACCTTGTATTGAGAGAAAGAAACCAGATACAAAAGACTGCATATTGTAAAATTTCATTTATATAAAAAATTTTAAATATGTAAAATTAATCCAGGATGTTGAAAGTCAAAATAGTCATTTCTTTTGGAAAAAAGAGAAGGGAATATGAGATGAGCTTCTGAGAAGATGGAAAGCTGTTTCATGAACCAGCTTTCATGGAGTATATTTACTTTTTGATAACTCACTGAATTATACACTGGTGATTTGTGTCCTTTTCAGTGTGTATGTCATATGCATTTATATGCAAAAGAAAGCAAAAAGCTTTTTAAAAGGGAATTATAAGTGAATGAGAACCAAGGAAGCAGAAAAAGAAATATAGACTTTATTTGTCACTAAGTTCATTGTAATAAAAGGATGCAAAAGGAGGAAGCTTGGGGTGTAGTAAGATTGTGCTAAAAGGTGTTTTTTGGATTCAAAAAGAGTTGCACATGCCTATATTCTGATTTTTTTTTAAGCCAGTGAAGGGGAAGAATTACTGCTATAGGAAATAAATGATAAAGCATTGTTTTAAAAATTTGATGAAGCAGAAGTTCATGAGAAACAGTGGTTATATATAGAAGTGCAAATCTTGTACAAGAATGATTATTTTCCCTCCGAGTCCCAAAGTAAAATAAATTCAAATGAAAAGATGGAGCCACACAGGGAACCCATAAAAGAGTGATGGGAGAATTGGGAAGCTGTTGGAACAAGGCTGAGGAAGTTTGTGTCTGACACAATGCACACCACATGTGGAGAGGTTGGGAATCAGGATCTGAATCTTCAGGGAAAAGTGATGAGAGTTCGCACCTCCACTGCAGGAAAAGTGAAGAGCAGCTGCTTAAGGACAAATGAAGCAAAAACTGAGCTCTATGGAGGGGTTAGCTTAATTTGGGAATTACACATTTCTTGTTGTTCAGTTGGTACACTTGTTCTCTTAGGTACTCAGGCAGGAAACCTTGACATAACTGATTTATGACGCTGTCTTCGCTTCCTTCTTCTCACAGTCAGCTTACAATCCAACACTCTCTCCCTTTTGGTCTTTGGCAATCCACACCTATCAAGGGAAACCTAAACCATGGTAACCTTTTCCCAGCAGAGTTTCTGCTTCCAATCTCTCCCTTCAATACTTATTTTCCTAGTACAAATATTTAGATGTCTGCATGCCCAGAGAGATGGTTTCTAGCATTGGATGTCAGTTAAACTAAAAACTTAACTGACTCCCAGTCACATTTCAAACCATGATAGGATCTGGGGCACATGGCACATCATGGACTGGACATTAGCCCAGCACAACCAGCCCCTAACACAGTCAAGGCTTCACCAGGGTAAGTATAAACTAATGAGTACTGACATTTATTGAGTAAGTATGATGTGGAAGACATGTTCAAAACTCCTAGCATATACTAGTCTATTTCATTCTCATAACAACTTCTAGGGGCAGTTATAGTTTTCTCATTTAATAAGCAGAGAATTGAAATGTAAGAGGCCAAGTAAATTGCCCCACTTAGAGTTAGTAAATTTAAAGCCAATTAGTTGGATCCAAAATGGTACATTTAGTCCTTGCACTAAAAATAGTCACTTGTTTGGCTTCTAACACTGCTGTCTTTGGGTCTGCTGGGCCAAGTCAAAAATCTTGGTTCTGAGACCCACCTTCAGCATGGTTCTAGAGATTGTTGGTTTTCCTTCCGGTTTCAGGAGCCGCTACTCAGTAGTAAGAAATGGTCACTAATTTTCAAATGCTAGAAAGAAAGTGAAGTCACTCAGTCATGTCCGACTCTTTGAGGCTTCATGGACTGTAGCCTACCAGGCTCCTCTGTCCATGGGATTTCCCAGGCAAGAGTACTAGAGTGGGTTGCCATTTCCTTCTCCAGGGGATCTTCCTGACCCAGGGATTGAACTTGAGTCTCCCACATTGTAGGCAGATGCTTTACCATCTGAGCCACCAGGGATATTAAAAAGTTTAAAAAGAAAGAAAAAGGAAAAGGGTTGGAGGGTGAATTTCTATCCTTGTAGTAAGTAGTCCTCTTAAAGATTATTTCCTGTAAATCAATTACATACCAATAAAAATTAATTTAAAAAAGAAACAAGCTACATAACAAACTTAGTTCAAAACCTGCCCCCCCCAAAAAAGTGATTTAAGAATAAACTATTTCTCATACAGAAAAAAAGAGTATTTTCATCTCTCCCTTTCCCCTACTACCATGCACTGTCATAAGAATTTCAATGTAAAATTATATTTAGCTATTTTATGAATAGTTTACCCTATTCTGTTGGATTGATTCTTAAACAAAAAGACTTTTTATTTCTTGCTTTTCTTAATGAAATCATCATTTGAACAAAGAAATATTTCAAGAATCGGTTAACCTTCCCCGCCCCCCCAAAGTTTGCTTCCCCTTTCCAAACTAAACAGTAACCCCCTTTTTCCTCCGCCCAGAACATTTTTTTTTCCAGGCTTTTTTAAGCAAATTCGGGGTTAGGACAATCTTTGCTGAGACACTCTTAAGATTCCATTGTAGATATAATCCTTATCAGTTTGACTGTGATTACCAAGTCGCCTAGTTCTTATACAGAGTCAAAGATAAAGGCTTTATTCTACAGACTAAAATGTTGCAGGCTTTGAAAGTTAAGTTTTCCAGGCATAGCTTTGCCACTTAATGTTCTCCTTTCTAACCACTCAAGACAGAGCGCAAGTGCTCGTCCTGAATAGCGGGAAACCTCTACCTTCCCACGCTCGTGTGTGAAAGCCCTACCGTAAAAACATGTTACATTATCCTTGAAACAAATTTCTCTCTGACTTCAGTGACACTAAAATGTGCTGCAAACAATGGATCTGGCACAGTTCCAGTGTTTCTGGACACTGCTTCTTAAATGAAATGAGTTCACAAAGGCTGGGGTTTCATTTCTGAGGATAACAGATACTTTAAATACTGTACACTTTTGTGTCCACATATACAAAGTAAAGTAGTGACTTGGGGCAATTATCCTTGTAATTCAAATGCACCCTTTCCTCCCCACATACATATTTTGACTTAAATTATCTGAATGCTACAAATGAACAGAGCCTTTCCCCCCCATGGATAATGGCTTCATATCTCTGTTTTGTACATGTAATTTTTAAATATTCTCTATTCCATGTAGAGAGATGAGAGAAAGGTCAGCAAAGTCATCATTTCTGAAGCAATACTTATCCTTTTTCTAATGGAGGGCCACATGCATGCTCCATCACATCTAACTCTGCAACCCCTTGGACTGTAGCCCACCAGGCTCCTCTGTCCATGGGATTTCCCAGGCAAGAATACTGGAGTGGGTTGCCATTTCCTTCTCCAGAGGATCTTCCCAATTGATCTTGTCTCCTGCATTGGCAGGCATATTCTTTACCACTGAGCCACCTGGGAAATCTCAACTATGGTTCTACAGACAATAGATAGTTGACCTGCAAGGTTGGAATCCCACCCACCCAGGCAGGGGCATCCTGTCCCCATCCTTCGGTCCCGAGGAGCAGAGAGGCTAGTAGAGGCCCTGCCACCAGGGAGGTGACAGAAGCTGTCATCCAGGAGGCAGGAACGCAATTCACCTGTGCCCTGAGAAGTATCATCAGACGTGTTGACAGGCATGGGGGCTGGGGAGGGGGGCAAGGTCTGTGCCAGCAGCTGAAAGGAAGGACGGTCCCCCCTTCTCTTCCAGCTGGCGTGAGATACTGCAGCCAGCATCACTGATGGTGCGAACCTTCTAGGGCATGGACACAACCTTCCTCAACACTTTGTGGAGATCCTGGTGGGGCCCCGCAGTGGGGGTAAGAGATCTGAAGGATGGGATTGGAACTTGTGCAGCATCCTCTGTGCTGAAGTGCACATATTGTGTGACTCACTTGTGCCCCGAGGGTCCGGATGAATCACCCATCCCAATGCACTCACATCAGTTTAAGGAAAAATGCGCTGTGGTTTGGCAGGTGAGCCAAGGAGTCCTTCACTGCTGTTGTTTGTCCTTTTCACTCAGCTATGAAAGGAATGTGTCGCCTTCTTTCCAAACTGTGTAGACAGAGATCAGGACTGTGTCTTGGGAACCCTTAAGGGACTACAATCGAGTAAAAGGAACATGCGCTTAAAAGTACATATTAAATTCATCCTCAGAATATTTAGGATAGGCCAAGAGCTCTGGAAATGATGGATTTTTAGTGTTATGAGACATAGAGCAGGGGGAGAGCCACCCTAAAAGACCTTGCATAACTGAAGGGGAAACTGTATGATTTTTATTGTCTCATGGCTATGATTCCAAGAGACTCTAAAATGTTCTTAGTATCAAGCAGGAAATTTTGTGGATTTCAAATAAATGCAGAGTGAGTGAGCCTGGGTGTGTTCTGCTTGGAAGTCAGTGCCTTTGTGCAGCAGCTGATAATGAAAACAAGATGCTTTCTGGAAAGGGGGACCTATAATGCCAGATAACCAGGAGATGGTAAGAAGCTTGATTCATGAACATTATGAAGGATGAGGTAACTGACTAGAGTCATTTAAGATAAATGGCCCAGAAAAAGGTCAGTTGTAAAAAGTCCTGGTAATTGTCAACTACTAATAAGATGTGGCCACAAGGCTGAAGGCAAGATAATTTCATAATACTAAGATTTTTGTTTTCTGGTCATAAATAAATATTTGTTTATGTCTGTTTACCTTAAAAGCAATGTCTTACCCTGGCCCTCAAGGTAGGCGGCTTCTCAGGTGGTACTAGTGGTAAAGAACCCGCCTGCCAGTGCAGGAGAGGTAAGAGACACGGCTTCAATCCCTGGGTTGAGAAGATCTTCTGGAAAAGGTAATGGCAACCCACTCCAGTATTCTTGCCTGGAGAATCCCGTGGACAGAGGAGGCTGGCAGGCTACAGTCCATAGAGTCACAGAGTCGGACACGACTGAAGCGACTTAGCACTCAAGGTAAAATCCCACCCCTGGGTGGTCTGATTCCAAATACATATTTTTCAACTCTTGAGAGTCCCTCGGACAGCAAGGAAATCAAACCTGTCAGTCCTAAAGGAAATCAACCTTGAATGTTCATTGGAGGGACTAATGCTGAAGCTGAAGCTCCAATACTTTGGCCACCTGATGCAAAGAGCTGACTCCTTGGAAAAGATCTTGATGCTGAAAAAGATTGAGGGTGGAGGGGAGAAGGGGGCAACAGAGGATGAGATGGTTGAATGGCATCACTGACTCAATGGACATGAGACAGTGAAGGACAGGGAAGCCTCGAGTGCTGCAGTCCATGGGTGCAAAGAGTCGGTGCACTTAAGGACTAATCAACAACAAGCAGGTGGCACTAGTGGTAAAGAACTTTCCTGCCAAGGCAGGAGACGTAAGAGACACAAGTTCAGTCCCCTGGAGGAGGACCTGGCAACCCACTCCAGTATTCTTGCCTGGAGAATCCCATGGACAGAGGAGCCTGGCGGGCTACAGTCCATAGGGCCGCAAAGAATCAGATGCGACTGAAGTGACTGAGCACGTACCAGGTTCATTCCCTGGAGGAATACATTAATTTCTTAGGCACAATATCTGCACACCACACTCCAGAAAAAGGCACCCGATACAACTGTGAGCCCATCTCCCAGCTTTGAAATCCACACAGCAGCCTCCTGCCCTTTCAGCAGGTTTTTGTCAGAAAGGCGTTCTTAGTTGCCCTCTTTAAAATAACATTTCCCCCTTGTCCTGCTTTAATTTTCTTTCTGGGGCTTCACACCACCTGGTATGTTATAGCTTCATTCTCTGTCCCTCCTACTCCTAGGATGCAAGATCAGTGAGAGCAAGGACTTTGTATGTTTAGTTTACGCCTGGACTCACAGCACCTAGAACCATAGCTGGTACACAGTAGACTGTCAGTGACCATCTTTCATTTCAACCAATCAGTCACAGTAAGATTTCTTGTCATTTACTGTCTCCACATTCTTAATCAGGCAGCTCTTTCTACCTGGAATTTGTGGAGTGTCCATTTTTCACCTGACCTTGAAAAAGAATCCAAAGTCATGCCACCTCAGTCCCACCCAATTCCTGGACCAACTCTCATCCTTCTTGCATGTCCCCAATCTCTCCATCTGCAACTGGGCTCACTGTCATTCATGTACACCCCAATAGCAACATCCTTGTGTCTCTTTTATAGCACTTATTGCATCTTATCTGTGAAGTGGATATTTGTGTGTGTGTTCCCATTGTCCAACCAGGCCAGGCCACATTCTTCCAGAAGCAGAGACTTTGTATCTATACCACTTTCGGGTACTCACCTAGACACACAGTATTTGTATAAGTAGAATAGTATTTATAAATATTATATATTATGCTATAGTATATATTATGAGGGCTCATAATAATACTATATATTATGAGGGCTTCCCTGGTGGTGCAAACAGTAAAGAATCCACCTGCAATTTGGGATATCTGGGTTCAGTCCCTGGGTTAGGAAGATCCCATGGAGAAGGGAATGGCAACCCACTCCAATATTCTTGCCTGGAGAATTTCATGGAGAGAGGAGACTGAGGCACTACAGTCCAGGGAGTCACAAAGAGTCAGACACAACTGAAAGACTAACATTTTCACTTTCCCTTTATATGAGAGTATAATTGCATATTCAATTATATATATACATAAAAAAGTAAATATACATGAAAGATGATAGGCTAGGTGTAAGATCATAAGTCACAGAGGGAAGAGAAAAATAAAGGGGAAAAACCAAGAGCAGCACACATTTGTGATTCTTCCCCAAAGTGTAAACATTTTTTTGGGTTCAACCTTATGCTTGAGAAAATGACCTGAGGATGTGACTGGTTAATTTAAGACGTCTTTATATGCGGACAAAAGTATAATTCAAAAAGATATATGCACTCCTATATTCATAGCAGGAGCCAAGACATGGAAGCAACCGAAATGTTCATCAACAGAGTAATGGGTAAAGAAGACGTGGTACATGTATACAATGGAATACTACTCAGTCATGAAAAGAATGAAACAATGCCATTTGCAGCAACGTGGTTGCAACTAGAGATTACCATACTGAGTGAAGTAAGAAAGAGAAAGACAAACATATGATACACTACATGTGGGATCTAAAATATGGCACATATGGACCTATCCATGAAACAGAAAGAGACTCACAGACAAAAAGAACAGACTTATGGTTACCAAGGGGGAAGGGAAACAGGAGGAGGGACTGGGAGTTAGGGGTTAGTAGATGCTTCCAAGGTGGTGTTAGTGGTAAAGAACCCACCTGCCAATGTAGGATACATAAGAGATGCAGATTCAATCCATGGGTCAGGAAGATCCTCTGGAGGAGGGTATGACAACCCACTCCAGTATTCTTGCCTGGAGAATTCTATGGTCAGAGAAGCCTGGCGGGCTACAGTCCATAGGGTCACAAAGAATTGACAGAATTGAAATGAGTTAGCACAGCACAGATGCAAACTATTACATATAGAATGGGTAAACAAAAGGTCCTAGTGTATATGGTACAGGGAATTATATTCAATATCTTAGGGAAGACCATAATGGAAAACAATATGAAAAAGAATGTATATATGTGTATAATTGAGTCATTTTGCTATATATCAGAAATTAATCCAACATTGTAAATCAACTACACTT
>ML663573.1:367689-468965 GCA_007570785.1 Antilocapra americana
CCCTGGAAAGGTCGCCGACCCTCAACAAGCCGAGACCCTGGGTCTGCTTCCCAGCGTCACCGGGGATCACTCCAAGCTGTTCACTGACCCGGCTCAGAGACCAGGGTCAGTGAGATGAGCCGGCAGGCGGAGGGCAGGGGACAGTCACCCAACCAGCATCTGGAACCTTTACTGCAGAGTCCTGCCTCAGAGGGGAAAAATCAGAAGTCTGAGATGGGAGCAGCAGTGGAGGGTCTCTGAGTACTTAGGTAACAGCAGCTTTGGGCAGACGGGGCTCAGAGATAGGACCCATCGCAGAGAGCTGGCTGGAGCCTGCACTGAGGTGAACCATGGGCGCTCAGGCGGGTCCATCCAGGAGGCCTGTGGTAGTTGCACCAGCTGTGCTGGCAGTGGGTCAGCAGCTGTCCTGGCCTTGTCCCCTGCTGGCCCAATACCAGCAGCCTTCTCTCAAGCTCATCTGAAGCCCTCCTCTGTTCACCTTTACCCCTCCCTCCTTCCCATGAGAAGCAGAAACAGTGCGTGCGGCATCTGTCAAAATACAAGGAGAGCCGGATTACATCCGCAGACTACAACTTTCCCATTTGCAAAATGGGTAGGATAGGGGAGAATGTCCTTGAAACATGTTAATTATCATATGTGAAATCAATCGCCAGCCCAGGGTTGATGCTCGGGGCCGGTGCACCAAGATGACCCAGGGGGAGGGAATCGGGAGGGAGGAGGGAGGGGGGTTCTGGAGGGGGAGCATATGTATACCCATGGCGGTTTCATGTCAAAGTATGGCAAAACCAACACAATAAAGTAAAGAAAATTTTTAAAAAAATGGATAGGATATTGCATGTCTGCTTCACGTCTCAAATAAAACACTTACGAACAATCACTTGGTAAACTCTTATGGTTGTGATATCACTTTTGGCTTTCTTCATCCTTCAATTTATTCATTTGTCACCTTCCTCCTCTTTACTTTCATGGCCCTTTATAAATCAATTCTAACATCATCAAATCATATCTGTAAAAGTGTAATTAAACCAATTCTAAAGGTACCAAATCCATCAAACGGGAGAGCTCTGTGCTCATGAACATGCCATGGTATAGCACTTGAGTCATGTCTGACTCTTTGCGACCTCGTGGATTATAGCCTGCCAGGCTCCTCTGTCCATGGGATTCTCCAGGCAAGAATACTGGAGTGGGTTGCCATGCCCTCCTGCAGGAGATCTTCCCAGCCCAGGGATCCAACCTGTGTCTCTTATTTCTCTTACACTAGCAGGTAGGTTCTTTACCACTAGTGCCACCTGGGAAGCCTGCTTAAGAACATAGGGGAACTTTATTTTTGTTCAAAATTTCAAGATATTACAGACATTTTGCTTTAGAATATAAAAATGAGTTACTTAAACTTGACTGAAATGAAGTGGCACTAGTTGTATTCCAAATCGTCTCGGTGGGTGCAGGAAACGGAGTGTGTTCCTTCGGTGGACCTGAGACCCAGAGTGGCATTCACAACAGTGGAGACCCAAGTGGTCTTTGTACTGGTGGGAGTGGGCCTAGGCCAGCTTCATACCTCCTGCCCCGAAACTTCTCTGTCTCTTGCCAACATGCAGCATGGAAACATTACCACCGTTTGGATGAGGCAAGAGCTCTGGGCTAGAATGAGGAACTGTGTTAACCCACTGGCATGACTGAATTCTAGCTCCTATCCAAATGAGAACACCTTTCCACTGAAAGTCTCTCAGTCAATGTCCAACTCTTTTTGACCCCATGGACTATACAGTCCATGGAATTCTCCAGGCCAGAATACTGGAGTGGGTAGCCTTTCTCTTCTCCAGGGGATCTTCCCAACTCAGGGATCTTCCCAACCCAAGGATCAAAACCCTGCCTCCTCCATGGCAGGCGGATTCTTTACCAGCTGAGCTACAAGGGAAGCCCACGCCTTTCCAAAGAACACCCCAAACGATAAACAACCGCTTGTGCACCTGACACAGAAGAGGGAGTTGTTTTAAAAGTTTGTGAAGATAACAAGGGAGATAATTACACATGGTTTTTGTTCTCAAAGAGTATCTCAAGTTTTAAGCGGCATGTGTAGATAGATCCTGTAATCCGGCTTTGTCTGGTGTGGAAGTCTTTAGATGGGGACCCAGTAACGGGACTTAGCTGACCAGTCGAGTAGACTACAGAGTGGCCTGGGCCTGAACACTCAAGACTGGTGAGATTTGGCCTCAGTTCACAGAGGAAAAAGCACTACAGTCAGGGGGCATGTCACCTTGTCAATGGCTGAATTTGGTTTGAACAAACTAGATTAGAGGAAGGAGGAGATTCGATAGCATATTTATCATGTCCTACTGTCATGAAAACAGTCACCATTTTTTTTGAATACTGACTCTGTGCCAAGTGCTCCTCTAAGCCCTTTGCATGTAATCCTTTTTAGCAACTCTACTTACTGTTCCCATTTTACAGATGGAGAAGCTGAAGCCCAGAGTTGTTAAATCATCTGCTGCAGGACTCCCAGCCAGTAGGTGACAGAACCAGGCTTTGAACCTAGGCACTTGGGCACTCTCTCAGTCCAATGCCTGTGTATCCTGTACAAGAGGGTTTACCCAAGGCCAATGGGAGCTTTCCCTCTCCTCAGGACACAGACACAGCCAGAACTCCATCCGTCCCATTTCTGCCCTCACCTGCCAGCTCCCTGGGGCACAACAGAGCTCCAACTCATTGCTCTTGTTTTCTTCTGGAGGCTAAATATGTTTTCCAGAGTGCCAATCACAAGGAGCTGGTCAGGGGAGGCTGCCTTCTCCATCTTGCCTCCATCCTAAGCTAGGGGCCAGTCCTTCAAGCCACAGGTAGGGAAGGACCCACAGGACCCAGCAGCCCTGTGGCCAGAGCTAGTTTCCTTCAGCCTTTCTAGTGAGGAAAGTGGGAAGAGGACCCAACAGCTGTTGCTCCTTACATATGGACACATGCGCACGCCGGGGAGCAGAGTATTTGTTGTGCTTAACCTTCTCCCCAGAGATCATACAGGTAGGTTACTGATCTCTACCTCCATGGTTGAACTGTTCATCTTGGTGTTAACTTCCTTCGCCTCTTCCCTCTCCACTGGAAAGGCGGACTCCCCTCTGGGGTTCTACCCTGGCCCACAGGCCTTGGGCAGAATGACTCTCCCTCCCAGTTTTGAGACAGAGTTTGCAAAGAAGTCAGGCTTTCATGTTCCCAGAGCGGCTCAGTGCATGGAGACAGTCAGTGCAGAAGCTGCAGAATTACCAACCTTGTCAGGTAACGACAGTGGGCCCCAGGCTTCTAAACCAACTGTCTCCATGCGCTGAGCAGCTCTGGGAACACGAGAGCCTGGTTTCTTTGCAAACTTTCAAATGGTGGTGCTGAGAAGACTCTTGAGAGTCCCTTGGCCAACAAGGAGATCAAACCTGTCAGTTCCATAGGCAATTGACCCTGACTATTCACTGGAAGGACTGAAGCTGAAGTTCCAGTACTTTGGCCACCTGATGCGAAGAGCCGACTAGTTGGAAAAGACACTAAAGCTGGAAAAGATTGAGTGCAAGAGCAAAAAGGGGCGAAAGAGGATGAAATGGTCAGATGGCATCATTGACTCAATGGACATGAGTTTGAGCAAACTCTGGGAGATAGTGAAGGACTGGGAAGCCTGGCATGCTGCTTCATACAGAGTCAAACACAACTGAGCAACTGAACAACAACAACTAAACTATGAGTTCCAGGAGCATAGGGACAAATCTTTGACCATTTTAATGTCTCCAGATTCTAGAATAAGGCCTGGTGTATGGGAAGGAAGGAGAGAAGATTTGTGTAACACACACCAGTTGCCTTCGAGGGCTCACACCTTCTCAGGGAGGAAGCTAAATGTGCATTTCTAACTAGACTTAGGGAACCTTCAAACGATGGCAGGGGTTGGGAGAGAAAGAGATGGCATCTGGTTGGGTGGATTCAGAAAGACTGGATGAAGGCCCTGGCCTTGGAGTCAGGCCATGGAGGAACGATAGGAAGCAAGGGAATCAGCATGAACAAGGCAGGCTCCTGGAAAGCACGGGAATATTCAGGAAGCAAGGTAGTTTCCTTTGACTGGAACATGCGGTTGCATGGAACAGAGCAGTAGGAGGCAGAGTGAGGTAGGGGGTTGGCCATGCTGGGGAGGCCTGGGCCCGGCAGCAGCTCAGGCTGCTTCAGGAAGCAGGAAGGCCAAGGTGAAGGGGGCTGGCTGCCTTCCATGTTGTCCCGCCTCTATTTCTCATCTGTTTCCGAGAATCAATTGTTCAGCGTTAAGTGGATGGAGGGACTTTCCTAACCTCCTATCTGTGTTCGTAACTAGACTCAGTGGAGCCTGCAACAATGGTTTTCTATTTAGAACCAGAAGTCGGGCTTTGTGACGGCCTTCTCCAAAGAGGAGGGAGAGAACAGACTGTGCTCTCCTTGCGGAACGACCACAGGGAGGATGCAACAGTTCTATCAAATGCTGATAGGCTGCATTCTTTTATTAATCACGTAATCTGTTGGTCTACAAGCACATCTTCAACACCCCAAACCTGAGTTATTCAGCTGGACTCCTAAGTGGAAAACTCTGAAGTGTAAGCCTGAAGAGGGCTCTAGGAATAAGGCAAATGAATAAATAATATTCTTCCTGTGCTTGTGCTCGTTCACTCCAGTTGTGTCCTACTCTTTGAGACCCATGGACTCTAGCCCTCCAAGCTCCTCTGTCCATGGGGATTCTCCAGGCAAGAATACTGGAGTGGTTTGCCATGCCCTCCTCCAAGGGATCTTCCCAACCTAGGGATCGAACCTGTGGCTCTAAAGTCTCCTGCATTGGCAGGCGGGCTCTTTACCACTAGCACCACCTGGAAAGCCCATGTAAAGTATTAAAATGTTAGAACAAATTAGGCTAGTATCTCCTCTAATCAGACCTTGCTCCAGTCTTGTCCATCAGCTTTCCCGTCCCGTCTCCTGAGTCAGCCATTTCTATCATTCTATTGTATACATTTTCAGAACTTTTTCTTATGTATTTACATATTTAGAAAATGTATACTTGTGTTTTGTGTCCACCTACCTAGATGCATGACTCATGTGGCTTTGAAATTAGTTTTCTGAAAGCCCGAAGGTAGCAAGTGACCAGAACTCTGAGTATGGGCTGCAGCCGAAATAGGAAGCTCTTCATATTCTGTAAATAAAGCGCTTGTCCACTTGACTTTGGATTTTCCTTCCATGTTCAGGAAGATGTGAAAGGACAAAATTGATACTGCAATTTCCTACTTGGATTCCTTACCTGCTTCTGAAAATCTCTGTTAGATTCCCCACCCCACACAACCCTTAGCACCTCTGACAGGGGTAAGCAGAGGGAGAAAGCCAAGGATAAATGGGGCTGTCACCCATTCTGCCCAAACAGAGGTGGAGAACCTTTCCCCCACCAACTGCTGGAGAGATACTGGCTGCCAGGGTCTCTGGACGCTTTTACTTACCATTTATTTCAACAAGGAAACTCTCTGAGCCCAAGGATGTGAGAGCTGTCTCTGTGGTTTTCTTAGATCCCCAGTTTAATAGTGAGATTGTACAAGTTCTCTCCCCTTTTTTAAAACTCAAAATCCCCTTCTTACACCAGGAAACACAGGATTTAAAAGCCTTACAGATGAAGGCTTTCATCGAGAAAGACAAGCAGGTTAGTTGGATAACTCATAGACTGGCAACATTTCGGTGAATTACTAAATTTAACAATAAAGATTTCTCCACCGGGAAGATAAAGCTCACTGCTGGAGCACTTTTGAGTTCTCTTGCACTTCCTGTGACCGCTAAGAGTGTTAATGCTCATAATGTAAAGCATGGAAAGTCAGAATGCATTTTCACATCACCTTTGCCAAGGATCGGCTCTCCCTCTGGCTGAATTAACCACTGATTCTTAGTCTGCTCTCCTAAAGTCACAAGCTATTTATCCTGTGCTCATTTCATTAGAGGGCAACCTAAGGGCACATCACCCTCCTTCCTTTATTTCCACGTACCACACAGAGTCCACGTTGGTTATTGTCAAATATGACAGCAGTTTCTCCTGCTTTCATTGCAAAGGCAAATGACAAATTTCTCTTGGGTCAGGCTTTATGAAGACAAAAAGATCCTCTAATGGATTTCAGGTACTTCTTTACCAGCAGTCATGAGGCCATCTTGAAGTCATTGCATGGACATTATCATAGCTCAGTGATGTTGAGCTCGATGTTTTGTTTGTACATCTCTTTTTTAGGATCTCCACTGAGATTTGGCACCTCCATTGAAATTTGCTGACAAAGGCCTGCATAGTCAAAGCTATGGTTTTTCCAGTAGTCATGAATGGATGTGAGAGTTGGACCATAAAGAAAGCTGAGCACCGAAGAATTGATGCTTTTGAACTGTGGTAGTAGAGAAAACTCTTGAGAGTTCCTTGGACTGCAAGGTCAAAGCAGTCTATCCTAAAGAAATCAGTTCAGTTCAGTTCAGTGGCTCAGTCGTGTCCAACTCTTTGTGACCCCATGAATCACAGCATACCAGGCCTCCCTGTCCATCACCAACTCCTGGAGTCTACCCAAACCCATGTCCATCGAGTGTCCATCACCAATTCCTGGAGTCTACCCAAACCCATGTCCATCGAGTTGGTGATGCCATCCAGCCATCTCATCCTCTGTCATCCCTTTCTCCTTCTGCCCCCAATCCTTCCCAGCATTAGGGTCTTTTCCAGTGAGTCAGCTCTTAGCATGCAGTGGCCAAAGTATTGGAGTTTCAGCTTCAACATCAGTCCTTCCAACGAACACCCAGGACTGATTTCCTGTGAAACTCCAATACTTTGGCCACCTGATGGGAAGAACTGACTCATTTGAGAAGACCCTAATCCTGGGAAAGATTGAATGCAGGAGGAGAAGGGGACAACAGAGGGTGAGATGGTTGGATGGCATCACCGACGTGATGGACGTGAGTTTGAGTAGGTTCTGGGAGTTGGTGATGGACTGGGAAGCCTGACATGCTGCAGTCCAGGAGGTCACAAAGAGTCAGACACAACTGAGGGACTGAACCGAACTAATTGAGATTTGTTTGAAGGTCTTTATATGCTGAGATTTGCTGTACAAAGGGAAACCAGCTTTACCTTCCTACCTTCTTCAAAGATTCCATTTCTGATGTGATCCTATAGCCCTCAAGAGCAAATTTCTCCACCACCTCTCTTGTGCTATGAAGTGACGCTTCTCTGCTTAACATCAAGCATGGTTCCTCAATAAAACCTGGATGATGCCTGATGACAGCATCCCAGTGGCCTGACAAAGGCAGCCTCGGCTTTGGGTATCAGACAGTCCTTTGATACCCTGGAGCTTCCTCTGATGTGTGAGTTTTGAGACAAACTGCAGATTCTGGAATCTGAGGTCCAATCCAATATGACAGCATCAGAAACCATATTTTAAAAGAGAGAGGAGTGTCCTATTCTGAGATAACATTTTCCATGTGCCAGCCTTGTAAATGACAGTGTGTCGATTACATTCAGCAGTAACTTTTGCTTAATTTTAAAAGCTTCATATTAAAATGTTCAACATTTATACTCAAATAGTTAATATCCAGGGGGATATAATCCCAAAGA
Source organism: Antilocapra americana (assembly GCA_007570785.1). Classification (NCBI taxonomy): domain Eukaryota; kingdom Metazoa; phylum Chordata; class Mammalia; order Artiodactyla; family Antilocapridae; genus Antilocapra; species Antilocapra americana. Next base: position 375,284 of record ML663573.1, read on the forward strand.
GTGAAGAGAACAGGCTTAATGTTCCCTTTATCATGCCTCAAGGTGACAGCATGCCCAAGGGGTGCCTCACGAACATCTCAGAGACTGAAATGGTAGACTCTACTAATCCTGACATCACACTCAGAAGACTGAGGAGGGGCAGTGTTGCGGTGCTCCTGGAAATCAGCCTGGGATTCTCCAACTCCTTCTGAGCAGAACACCCCTCTCATCCACCATGCTAGCTCTCTACTCACCCCACCTCCTGCCCAGGAGGATGAGCTCCCTGTTCGCAGCAGCTTCCTCTAAGTGGTTGCCTGGCAGCCCCCTCTCTGACCTCTACAGCCAGAGAGGACAGGCCCCAGGTCACACCTCATCAGGAGCTGGGTCTCAACCAAGCCCAGCCAAAGGCTCTCCATATTACGTCACTTGTCCGTCTGGTGTGGTTTCCTCTTCTGAAGAAAAGGCCTTTCAGTCGGTTTAGCCTGCCTCTAAACCACAATTTCCCCTCTATCAGAAGGCTATAACGTGCTCTACATGTGATGTCATATACATTGCCCGAGTCACATCACCACAGCATCAGTGTCAAGTAGAACTGCTGCTGTCAGCTTTGAGCCCCAGCAACTTTCTAGCTAGGTGGCCCCAGGAAAATTCCTAACCTCTCTGGTGCTCCATTTCTTCATCAGCAAGAAGGTGATGGTGATAATGATGATGATGATGATGTGATGTGACATGCTTCTTAAGGGCTCTTTGTTGAGCTTCCCTGGTGGCTCAGATGGTAAAGAAACTGCCTGCAATGCGGGAGACCTGTGTTTGATCCCTGGGTAGGGAAGATACCCTGGAGAAGGAAACGGCAACCCACTCCAGTATTCTTGCCTGGGAAATCCCATGGACAGTGGAGCCTGGGGAGCCACAGTCCATGGAGATGCAAAGAGTTGGACATGACAGAGTAAATGAGCACAATGGAGAGCTAAAATATCTTTCAGTGTTCTCCACATATTGTTGTATTAAATGAAATAAAATAAGCACTTAGCAATACCTAGCAATACAGAAACTCTCAGTAGATAGTAACAGCTATTAGATTTTCCTTTCCAACTCCTATGTTCTTTCATGTAATACATAAGATATATTTTTGCACTTTTTAAAAATTATTTTTAAAAAGACAATAGGATGATAGACCATTATTCATCATCCAATATTAAATAGACCTTAGTTAAGCAGATTAATTGTAGATGTTTTATGAATGGAGAAAGCAGCAAACTAAGAGAAAATTGGAAAAGACCCTGCTGCTGGGAAAGATTGAAGGCAGGAGGAAAAGAGGATGACAGAGGATGAGATGGTTGGATAGCATCACCGACTCAATGGACATGAGACTGAGCAAACTCCTGGAGATGGTGAAGGACAGGGAAGCCTGGCACGCTATAGTCTATGGGGTCACGAAGAGTCGGACAAGACTGAGTGACTGAACAACAAGAGAAAATATCCTGTCAGAGATGCAGAATATATTTAAAAATGACTTCTATGATGAGGCCTGAGTATTAGTTCAGACTCTTCTCAGCATAAACACCCTCCATATTATACAATAAGAATTAATATTCAGAAAGGCAACCCTGCGCTGGGCTTCCCAGATGGCTCAGTGGTAAAGAATCCACTTGCCAATGCAAGAGTCACAGAAGATGTCGGCTGGATCCCTGGGTAGTGAAGATTCCCTTGGAGGAGGAAATGGCAACCCACTCCAGTTTTCTTGCCTGGAGAATCCCATGAACAGAGGAGCCTGGTGGGCTACAGTGCATGGGGTCACAAAGAGTCAGATATGACTGAGCGACTGAGGACACATACATGCCACCCTGCACTAAAGACATGTGTCAGTGAGAAAAAGATCCAATTGTTTGAAGATGCTATTTTAAGGCATCAGTATCTGCAGATATCCTGTATTATGTATTGCAAAGAAAAGGAGTTCTAGTGACCCTCAAATTCAATAAGCCATAGCACCCATTTCCCAAGATTTTATTTAATCTGGACTTTACTGAAATGAGTGAGTGAAGGACGTCTGCAAGTTGGAAGACTTCTGGCCACATGTGGTTGAACAACTGCACACCAAGACCATGTCATTAGTGATTATCTCCGGCTTAGGCCTTGGAGTAGGGCAGAAAATGCATAATCACTAGATAAGATTCCACTTAAAGCTTCTTCATGCTACCATATGAGCCCTGCAAATACTCCCATGAGTATGCAGACATTACTAATTAATATGCAGAAATTACTAATTCTACTGCTGGAGAAATGAAGGACAGTAAGCAGTTGAAAGTCCACTTGAAATTCATAATAGGAGTTCCTCTTCTCCAGTATTTAGGTCTGTAGATCCTCCCGTCACCTACCATGTTGCCTCTGAAGATTTGTGGAAACTTGCAGATCTGACTGGCCCTTAATCTCAATTTTACTGATTTAGGGTAGGCTGGCCATTTGGGGAGGGTCGCGCTCTGTCTCCTGGTTGGAAACACAGTAGCCCATTCACTGTGCGGGTCTTCAAGTGACTCATAAGGCAGCTGCCTAGATTTATGGCCAGTTGATTGATTTAAGGGCTGTTGGCTCTTTTGTTGAAATTCATATTAATAAAAAAGAGGCCTCTATAAATACCTACTGTTGCATGGAGGGAATGCATGAAGCATCAGGAGCAAGGATTATGATGTCTTTACAACTCAAGAAGTAGGGTAGAACCATGCTTCCTTTCATCAGGTTTTGCAGTCTTAAAAGCAAGTAGACTCTGAGGGAATTTACCATAAAATTGGCAGGACAAACTAAACTTTAGCAATTATATATAAACTCCTGTTTTCCTCTTACCACCAAGAAGTTACTTTTACTGCCAAGACATAACGTGTTTTCTGCCAAGACATAACGTGTTTTTTTGTTTTTTTTTTTTTTTTTTAAGATCAGAGAGAAACACTCAAAGGTTGAATTTTGGCAAGTTAGTCTCTTGTCCAAGTTCTAAATTTATGCCAACATGTAGCATATGCATCAGTTTTCAGCTATTTAAGAGAAAACAAATGTTGATTATGTAATATAATAGCATAAAACTCATCCATACTTATGAAGGAGAGGACCTATTCCTCCCTTCCCTCAGGGAATCCACTGTGCCCCAGGCATACCCTGGAAGCCTAATAGACTTTCTCCCCAGTGGCTACCCTTCCTTCCTACCCCTTTGTACTGGCTGCAAGCATTCCCTCTGCCTGGAACACTCTCTCTGCTTTGTCCTTTCTCCTTTGGCATGTTAACTCCTATTCATTCTGATCTGAAAGGACAATTTTAGGGACATCACCCCTGAACTTCTAGAGTAGGTTATAGAAGGCTCTACATCCATCCTTAGATCCTTTACTTTCCACCGTGAGCAATTGATACTGATTTGGGTATTAAGTCATTGCCATGGATTCTCCCCATTATATGGCCATGAGAACTGGAACGGCATCTCTTTTGCTCCTCTTTGCCCAGAATGGGCCTGGCACATACATGGGGCTCAGCAAATACCAGATGAATTATTGAATGCACTTATGCATTTACGTATGAATGAAGTAATGTAGTTACTTTTCAGGCAGGCTGGCCTTCCATTAAGTCTTTCCAAGAGGTCAGCGAGTGAAGAGACTTTGACATTTCTAGACCACATCTTTCTAACTGCAGTCTTCTCATGCCAAGCCCAAGAAGTGATGTAGGGCTTTTCCAATTGAAAAAAAAAAGTTACATTCCCACTTATTAAAAAATAAATCCTTCACAGTCCTCACTGGAAAGTACCCTGTACCCCCCTAAGCATTTCCTCCTTTTCATGGGCTGGTGTGGATGGTATTTCTCATCTCCTCATGATGACAGCATTACTGACAGATCCCCTGAGAAAGAATCATGCTCCTCTCCCCCAGGCACCCCACTGTGCCCCAGGCATACCCCACCCCCGGAAGCTGCTGTCTAGACCAGGAGTCTTATTTGACTGGTGCTATCTCTTTGCGTGGCAGAATTCAGTTATAAAAACTATCACACACATTTAGCCATTCACACATAAATTGGCATTTTTATTTTATTGACACAGACTATTTGGGAAATTGTTTGAAAGGCTGCACTAGACTGTTTCTTTCCAGTTCTGATAAAGTCTCTCAGTCTGTGATTCCCTAGTTTTGCAATTCAGATGGAGCAGCCATAGATTCACAGCATCATCTCATTCATCAGCCAGGGCTTTCTGATTCCAGAAAGTTCTATGGGGATGCGGAGAATGCCTTCTTCTATGAAGAGGGGCATGAGTAACACACTAAAGTTACTCCTGATCAGAGTAAGCTACTTAACCCCCATGTATCTACCAAATAGTTAGCTGTCTAGTAAAAAAAATACTTTAGTAGAGAGGTTCTGATTTTAAAGAACCCATCAGAGAATCATTTTATTAGCTGAACAGCTCCCTTCAATTACATCAGTTTTGTTTGTTGAGGTTTCTTTTTTTCTAATGTGCGCATGCAAACCTGACCATTATGAAATCCACTGTCTCACCTGTCGTATCCTATCATTGTCAATAATCACACACTGAGTGCACACCCAAGAAGGTAACTTGCTCCTTGCTGCAGTTCAGGGGGAAGCCAGTGTAGGCAATGCATGGTTTGGATATTCTGAGAGGGAAACTTATCCCTGGGGCATTTAGAAAAACCCAGTACAAGATGCGGAACTAAAACTTCTCCCTGGAGAAAGGTCATGTCTCCTCAGAGAGCACAAGAAAGCACATCCCAGCCACAAACACAGAAACTTACATGACATCATATAATATAGATACACCACTTACTGGTAGCTTTGGTTAATTGAAAAATGGTGGTGGCATAAGAAGAAGACAAGGACGTCAAGCAGGAGTTAGATTAATGGTCTTAAATACTGGACTAAGGAATTTGAACTTGAGTTGAAACTAGGGAGGTGCTGAAGTTTGGTCAAGGGATGGCTGGTGTGCGCATGAGTATGCAAACAAACTGCAAATAGCATGCAGACATCCCAGTAAAGTGTTTGAGTTTTTCTTACTAAGAAGTTTGTTAAGCTTGACTGATATTGTGAAGCTTCATATCTATCATCTTCTTTTCAGACAAATATCTTTGTCCCAAGACTGTCAGGCTCTTCTTTTTACATTTTCCTGATTTAGGATAATTTGGTGATCTTGGTAGGTACCTAACTGGGCCATGTTCCATGATAATATGCAATAGATTGATTATTTCCTTGCATTGGGAGATAAACCCGAATATAATTCAGAGATCAATTCCCAGTCAAGTTTGCAGCTTCTCCAAGCTAAATGTGTAAGCAGAGTCACTTCCTCAACTATAAGCCTAAACTCCTTTTTTCCCCACTTGACCCCTGTGCAAGCCTGGACAACACTGACATCTAACGAGGCATGTTCTCCTCCGAAGGGAGCTCTTCAAAACCACTTCTCCCAGCTTTGACTGACAGCTCAGGAAGCAACTTCCATTCTGGACGGAAATGCAGCATCTGGCAGGGGGCGGGGTTTAGATGCCTCATGACTTGGAAAGAGTGGTGATCAGGGGCTGGTGGGGCAGGGGAATGGTTAGTGCAGGGAGAGAAACACAGGTTGCAGCCCGTTGGGCAAGTCTCCCTACTATTCAGAAGACTCTAGTCTTTGACTGCTGTCTGGGTCAGCACTCAAAGTCCTTCCCAGTCACACAGCTTGGCTTTACTTTTCACCCTTTGGGGGCCCTTTCTCTGTTGTTAGCTTTGCAAACAGCATCCCTCTGAGAGCAAGGTGGCAACCTGCACCGTGCAAAGTGCATGGAAGCCTGAAAGTGGACTTGTCCCCATCAGGGAAGTATGTGATGAGGACTTGAACTAAAACCAGAGGAAGAGGACTGGAAAGAAGAAATAGATGATGATATATGAGATATATATAAATTTAAATTAAAGTAAACTTTATTTTGTTTTAATTTTTATTTATATTGGAGTATAGTTGACTTACAACATTGTGTTACTTTCAAGTGTAATAATGTGTGGTATTTTTAATTATAAGATTACAGGAGGAGATGTTCATTAATTGAATTAGTCCACATTAAGGTTGTCTTTTTTTTTTTTTTTTTTTACTTGCTGAATAGCTTTTAAAGACCCCTTCTGTTCTTGAAAGGTGAAAGGATATATTTCCTAAAAGAAATAAGAGCTCAAAACATCTTGCTAGGAATGTGGGAGTCAACTCTCAGGAAACTATTTGGTTGCTGGAAAGTGATCATGAAATTGAGTTTTTCATAAACAAAGTCCTTCTGTAATTACAGGAAAACTTACTTTGAAGCCAGTATCCTAAATGTGCCTGGAGTTAATTGCATTACAAAGGACTCCAGTCTACACAGGCAGCTGAGTCCATGTATGGTGAATGAGTTGAGGGAAATTATAAAAATGAAGAAAACAATTTTTAAAAGAATACTTTTTCAAGTAACAAATTCAGACAAAGTATGATACTTCTTTGGCTTCTGGTTTAATTTGTTTCATTACAAAATTCTGAAGAAAAGTGCGACATCCCAGAATACATAGGCAATATGTTGACACTATTTAATCAGGTTTTGCTGAATCAAGTTGGGAAGAAAATGCTAATGAGAATAAGGATTTTGATAATATAAATAAAGTTGACTTTTTGAGGAAAAGGGGACTCAGAAATGAAAAGAAGAAAGAAAAATGAATTCTAGAAGAACAGATCAGTATAAAGAGTAAGAAATAGACATGCAAGTATAATTTTTGTGGGAAGGTAGATCTCATTTCTGTTCTGAACAGACTAATTCATATAAACAAAATATCACCAGTCTTTAATGGACGCAACACATGATTCTAAATATTCAAGTTATGTGTGTGTGTGTGTGTGCTTAGTCACTCGGTTACGTACAACTGTTCATGACTCCTTGGACTATAACCCGCCAAGCTCCTCTGTCCATGGGAATTCTCCAGGCAAGAATACTGGAGTGAATTGTCATGCCCTCCTCCAAGGGATCTTCCCAATCCAGGTCTCCTACATTGCAGGTGGATTCTTTACCAGCTGAGCTACCCAGGAAGCCCTATTCAATGTATACTCACTGACAAGCATGAAGGTACTAAGGAAGGAGTTCCCAAAAATAAAAAACCTTTATCTTTGTCCAGTCACTGCTTAATTCACCTTTGTTCCCCTTATCATCACACTTTCTTCAAAGGCTGAACTTTATAAGCCTGCTGATAACTGCTTCCTCCAGTATTCAACTCTGTTTAAATTTCAGATCTTTGTATTTTCAAATATCAGTGTTCCCCATTCAAAATCGATTTTCCTTCTTCTGAGAATGTCATGGGATTTAATTTTTAATGTATGTATTATTTGTTACTTTTTCATAAAGCATTTAGCATTAAAAAAAGACCTCACTAGTTCATTATCAATAATTTTAAGACAATACCCCCTTAAGGCAAACTTTTATGTTAAAATAAGTCAAGTCCTAATACTTATACTCAGAGAATAGCATATAATATATGGAAAAAAATTTTAAAAAGAAGCTACTTGAACATAGAATTCTGAAGAAGGGGCACATACTTGGCTTCGGTTACTTTGGGCCCAAAATGATGTCTATAAAGCAAGCTTAGGAAGTCCAGATGTGCGTGCGTGTACGCACCCGCCAACACACAAACACACACACACACACACACACACACACACACACATAATATTTACATGTCCTTTTAATTAGGAACTTTATGAGAATGACTAAAGGATTGATTCATGACTAAACCCATATTCTATAACAATAGGTATTTATGCTTCTAATTTGTACTTCTATATAAACTAGCTGTATAATATTTAGCATTCTGACATTTGTCTCTAGTTTCTCCTAAGGAAGCAGTGATAATCCGTATCTAGTGAGGGTCCAGAAATAGTCCTTGCCCCCTCCAGATCATCTTTTGTGTTGTTTTTAATTTTGCATTTGTCTTATAGGATTGAGCTATTTTTAAAAGTTCTTATTTTAAGACACTCACTATTCAATATGAAAACTCAATGCCAGATCATTTTATTCCTATTCCCAAACATTTGAAACAATATTTTGCAGGTGATACAAGAACAATGTTGAAAGTTTGGTTTCATTGGGACTTTTCCATCTAGAATTTTTGCTTGAAATATAGTATTTTTTATTCTTTGAGAAACAGCCTGCAGACCTTTAAAATGAAAATGAAAAAAAATAAAAAGAAGTACATTGTATTGAATAGCCAAAGTCTCCAAATTTGCCAACAGCTTCTAAGGAGTTGTTATAGACCTCAGTACTGGCCCTGGATATTTATTTCTACGATGATGCTGTGTCTGAAAGATAACTACCAATTTACAGTCTCAGGGACTATTTTTTGGCATTAATGAATAAGAATAATTATGGGGTTTCCCCTGCTTTTCCACTGATCATTTTGTTCTCTATAATTAGTTGCTTGGTTATTCCTTTCTACAGCATGTGCACTCAGATCTTGAATGTAAAATTCCTTTTCTCACCGGTAGTAGGGTTAAATCTGAAGTTGCATGGAAGAAATGAAAACTAGATAATCACTAAACTCCATCCGAAGCACAGGATGTGGGTTTCAGTGGGCTAAAAATCTCCTCCTCCCTGACTTGTGTTAGTTCATGTACTAACAGAGCCTGCCATGTGCTCTTCCTTCAAGACACACTCAGGCTGGAAAATGAAGTCCAAACCACCTGCCTGGTTGGGTGAGAAGAGGGATGGGACCTGGAAATCCCTGGGGCCAGCACCACCACAGGGGGCACCAATCACTGGTCCCTTGTTCTGCCTCTGCCCAATATGCTCTAGTCCCTGGGTTTCCAGTGGCCTTCAATAAAATATCATTGCATGATAAAAACCTTAACCTTACTATAGTCCATGTCTTCCTTCAAGCCCTGAGAGAGCTCAAATTTGAAGTGCCCAGTCTGAAGGGACTCCTCCCAGTGCACTTCAGGAAATGCTGCTGGTATTTAGGATGGAACAAACTTTTGTGGTGCAGGACTCTCCCAGATTGTAGAAAGTTTAGCCACCCTGGTCTCCAACACCTGCAGACTCCCCATTCCAAGGTGACACCCAAACACTCCTCCCATTTCCAAACAGTTCTTCCTGTGGTGACCTTCTAAACATAACTATTTTGAGAAGTAAAGTTGAAAGTAACTCCTCCCTCTACCACACCTGACATAGAGGAAATGGCTCAAAGGATACACTAAATTTCAAGAGCTTCCAAACATACAAACTTGAAAAAGCTAATTCTAAAGCAGAAACATAAATTGTCCAATGTTGCTTAATTTCGATATAATGCCACTGAGAATGGTCTCTGCTATGCAAATATTCAAGCTATCTGCATAAAATAATACTGATTTTGGTTAACTTTTTTCTGCAGATATCAATATTTACAAAACATGCACATATACATTTTACTTTACTATGTTGGTCAAAATTGAGAATGTTTAGGCAATTGAAGAAATAGACAAAATTGTGATGGTGGCTGCGAGCTATTTACAGTTCTTATTATCACATGTTTCTGATATCCTGGCACATTTCTGTTGTGTTTTTTGCATCACTTGATGCTTCTTTGCTGTCTTCTTGCCATCACTGGTATCTGAGGTCTTCCTGTTCTTCTGGGGCCTCTTTAGAAGCAGGCAATCATGTTTAAGGAATCCAGTGAGCTCACTATGCTAGTCCAATAGTGGGTGGGATAATTATCCACTATATTTATTATTCTTGATAAATAATGAATTTACACTTACCTCCTAGACACCAGATCTTAACCTACTAGGCTACTAGTAAGGGGAAATTTGGGGCTTTTCTGGTGGTTCAGTAGTAAAGAATCTGCCCACAATACAGGAAATGCAGGTTTGATACCTGGGTAAGGAAGATTCCCCTGGGAAAAAAATGGCAACCCACTCCCGGATTCTTGCCTGGGAAATGCCATGGACAGAGGAGCCTGGAGGCTACAGTCCACAGGGTTGCAAAAAGAGTAGAATATGACTTAGCAACTAAGTAATCATAGAGGAAATTTAGGCACTCTGTTGCAAACCAGCAATGGAGATACTCTGACATATCAGAAATTCTAGAGATCTCAAATTCCTCTACCTACTTTTAAGCCCAACTAAGCTAGGTACTAATGAGTGTGAACATTTCTTATTTTCTCTTTCACTCTTTGAAGTTAGTATAGCACCTTGACTTTTAAGTTAGCTGATTAGAGGCTTGAGAGACAGGAGTGCCAGTACTGACTCTGATCGTCACTCCTGGCTGGAGAGAACTTGAAGGCGCGTGTCATCCTATGACGCACTTGCTTATATTCTTGGTTTTCTGTCTTCCCTACATGAGACTCTGCCATAAGTCCCTTCTCTTACCTTAAATGTTTTAACACCGTCAAAATGTTCTAGATCTTTTTCAAACCACATTTGAAACAGAAATGGCTTTAAAAATCAAAAAGGATAAATGCTGCCTGTGTTTTTGCCTGAGGTGCTTCTGTAACCCAGTGGATAGGATATTTCTGGTCTTGGGTGATCATAAATCCAGTGCAGCCATCTTAAGCACCATAAAAGTTGTCACTCAAAGTCATAAAATGAAAGTGAGGCGTGATCCAACCTTTTAACTCTGCAAGCTTTGCAAACATTAACTCCCACATGTGCATGGATCAGTGATCCTGAAATGTGATTCTATAGGAGACTCTGGTTGCACAGCTTTTCATTAGGAACAGCTGAGTTAGTGGGACAAAAGGAGAACCGGAATGCAGAGCCCTGCCCATGTTTGTAAGCCGTTCCATCACGTACAGTGTGTGGCCCTGAGCGAGTCACTGAAACTTCCTGACTCGCTGTGACCTTGTATATAATTTAGGGTTATAGGATTTATGTCCCTGAGTTTGTATGAGAGATGAATGAAATGCCATAAAGACACTCAGTGATCTGAAAAAGCAAAAACATTTCTTCTAGGCTTGAGCTTATTGGAGCAAGAAAAGGATATGACTTGAGGGATCTACTAGGTCTAGGTTGGTTGCCTTCAGATCCTTCTTACCCTTTTCCTGCTCAGTGTCACAGGATTGCAGGGGTGGCCATGGGGAAGTCCCTGCAAACCAAGTGTTCCAAGTTTCCAGTTGGGTTCATCCAGTGCAAGGTATTGGACTGGAGGGTAAAGGAAGGGAGAAGCCAGATATTTCCCCCCTCCCTGCCAGTGTGTAAGACAGTAGCTATTTCTCAGGCTCCCACAGACAGCTTCCATCTGTAGTATATCCCCTCCCCGCCCCTCCTGCCAGGGGTGATAGTGGCTTTTGGCTCCTGTGAATTTCTGGACTACCTCATGGTCTCCTGTTGAATTCTTGGTTCTTCCATCACTTGTGGAGATAATCCCCTGCATAAAAGTCTCTCTTTATAAATACTTTAAGTGGTTTGTTTCCTTTCTTTGACCTTGACTATTAGTAATAACGTTAGGAAAACCTTTCACCAAAAAATTTTCCTGATAACAAGCACGTCATTAGAAAGCCATTCTTTGGATTCCATTGCATTCTTTTCCTTAAAGGGAGGAGAGTAGTATATTACAACACGGAATGTTATGTTATATAATAGCATTTTCATGACTCTTCTGTTATCATTTCATCCATCCATCCGTCCACTGAACATTTCATGTCTACTGTGAGTTAGGAACTAAGCTTAAGTGCTGGGCGCATATGATATACTAGATATACGGAATGTCAGACCAGATGATTTCAAGGCCACTTGCTAATGACCCAAAGGGCAGAGTGCACTTACTTGGGAATTGGGAGTGATAATGTGGGTTAGGTGCCTAATGCTATGCTTGGCACATGGCATCCACAAAAAAGATTTCACAATCTTGTTTCCAGGAGCCACCTCCCATGTCATTAATAAACTGAGGTGAAATGAAGAGGGCTAGACAGGAAATACAATAACCATTACACAGATAAGGAACCAAAGTTCGAAATTGTTATCTGCAGCTAGCAAGTGGCAAAGTCTGCAGCTGATGGTCACACCACTTCACTAATAGCTCTACTCAAAGTCATCTATGCTAAGAAAGCATGTGACTATGTGGGACCAGGGAGAGGGCAGCAGAGAGAGCACTTTCAAAGGACCAGGAAAACCTGCTTCTCCTCCCTTCTTCTCCAGGTTGTCCCCAAATCCCATCTGTCAGACACTAACATGGTCATCAGTTATTTGCTTTGAACCTAAGGTTGTTGAATGAAGGCCAGTACTAACTCGGAGGTTTGATAGAGACCATGAATGTGGTCCAGGCTGTATGGTAAGGTCCTCCCGCTCACTTCATGGAAAAGTAACAGCATAGTGAGACCGGCGGACAGGTGGGGTTTTATGTGAGCTCCCGGTGCTGGAAAGGGTCTGATTCAGCCTGCCGAGCCTCCATATCCTGTTTGTGAAAGGAAACTAGCACCTGTCCTACCGACATCACAAAGGTACTGCGAGATCAACCGAAACGGTACTTTGAAGATGGCAAAAATCTGTTTGAGTTGCACAGCGAATCTTCTGTGGTAAACGTACCTGAAGCATAACCCAGCCTCATGGCTTGAGGTAACACAAGTCAGTTGTGAAGACAAAATAAATTATGAAACAGAATATAAAGTGCACGTTGTAGGGAGAGAACTGTGACACTGTGTGGCTTTGCTGCTCAAAACCTTATTTTATTTCAGGACTTTATGATAATTTCTATACATGCATCCGAGCAGATAAAAGGGGGGAAATCAACAATAATAGCTAACATTTATCCAGCAAGTGTGCCAGGAACCTCCTAAACTTTTCCTGGACATTGCCTTATTGAAATCACAAGAAGCAACTCTGTGAGGTAGGCACTATCCTCATTATCCCCATTTTACAGATGAGGAAACGGAGGCTCAGAGAGGTCACATAATTTTCTTAAGGCCACACGGCTCCTGAAATTCTGTGAGCAAATCATGTGAGTGCATTCTTACAAACCTAATGGACTCAAGAGGCAAACACTTACGACCGCCTTGAAAAGGAAGTTGAGTGGTGGGAAATCACTTTGCTTGCCTTTGACCGTCACCTTAGGCGCCTTCGACTCAAGTCATCATCTCCCTACACACACAGCCCAGGCCTTTAACACCTCTCTCGTGATTTCAAAGGTTAGTCTTCTTGGCCTCCTTTTTTCACTTTTACTTTCTCTAAGCGAAGGTTAGTTGGTACATTAACTGAGGTGATTAGAGTAACGACACCTGAAGAACAGCGAGCTTCCTCTCTCAGTCCATAAGAGTACCCCAGAGCTCCTGTGTTAATACTAAAATGTCTAACTAAAAGAATTATTTAGGGTACTCTTTTTACAAAATCATATGCAAAGTATCACGTTCAAGAGAAAGCTAAACCTGAGGATCCCGGAAAATGAAGAAAAGTGATGTGTCTGCGAAAACAGTAGCAGAGATTTTTCTTTCTTTTTTTTTTTTTTTTTTTGGTAATTTTCCCCCCGGGGGCTGTAATTTGACTGCTCTGTTTGGCAACCCTCCAGAGACAAGTCCAAGGGCTTAATCTCTTTCTCTCTCCCGCTCCTCCCCACCGTGCTCGCCCTGGCCGAGGGGAGGAGGGACCCAAGATCCGCTGCTCGCGGCGACGAGGCCCGCAACCCTGCGCCGGGAGGGGCGGGTCGGGGCGCGGCCGGCGAGCGGGGAGCGCGGCCGAGCGGCGGCGCCGAGCGCGAGGAAGAGGAAGTCCGAGCGGGGCGGCGGTGCAGGGCGCTCGGCTGGCGCCGCAGCCGGCGCAGCGCAGCCGCACCTTCCCCGGGCCGACCTGCGAGCGCGGCCCGCGCCGGGAGCCGGCCCTCCCCGGGTAAGTGTCCCTTTCGCTGGACACCGGGTCCTCTTCCAGCAATGGGACCGCGCGGCCGGGAACGCCGGGATGGGGGCGACGGGAGGGGACCCCGGGGGGCGCCGCAGGTGGAGGCGAGCGGACCCGGGTGCCGGGTTTTTGTCCCCCGCGCGCTCCCTCCCGGGTGGGGGCCAACGGGATTGGGGGGGTGGCGCCCCGCCGCCGCGACCCCGGCCCGCCGCTGCCCACCGCCGCCTGGAGGGGGCGACCCGCGGCCGCCACCGCCCGGCTCCGGGGGCCTGGCCCCGAGTGCCCGTGCTCCCCGCCCTCCACCCGCAGCTGCGGGGGCCGGAGCGTTCGCTCCTCGGAGAAGGGATTCCTCGGTGCGCTCGGGACTGTTACCAAGTCAACCCGGCAACTCAAAGGGGACCGAGAACGGGACCCGAGCGCCCGCCGCCCTCGGTCCGCTCCCGCCGCGAGTCCCCGCTCCTGGCCCCCCGGACGGCGGACCGCGGGGGAAGTCGGAGGCCCCGGCTCTGGCGCCTTTGGTTTGGAGGGTCCCAGCCTTTGTAGATGGAGCCTCAGTGTCCCAGCTCTGCAAATATTTCCTGGGGCGGGGGCGGGGGCAGGGGGAGGGGACGTTCCGGGGGGCTTGGGGTCGAAGCCGGTGGCCGGTCCATCACGGCGATCAATGTAACCCCTGGTCCACGGGGACTCTGCCGACGTCCTGGCCTCGGAGGACCGCCGGGGTTTGCGGTGATGCCCGCAGCCCGCTCTCCCAGCCTTTGTGTCTTCTAGTGAGTCTGGGTGTTAAAGCAGAAGCCTAAGGAGGTTCTAATCGGGAAGAGTCGTTGAGCCGTGGCATTTCATTGCGTTTACGGCAAACAGTGAGGTGGATGACTTTTTAAATGCTCCGGTGGAGTCTTGCTTGTAGGGCCGGCATTTCATCAAGTTCTCGTCCTTAGCCCTCCCTTTGTACCACCCTCAGGTGGCCATGGCGACTGCACATACTTTTGAAATTGCAGAGGGTGAGTCTGGGGGAAGGCTGTTTGCAGTCAGCATCACCCAAGACAAGGTCCATCAGCGAGGGAGGGTTGGTTTGGGGTTTTCCGACGACTGGGTACAGAACTTCCTTGTGTTTCGTATTTAAACCAGGAGACCAGCATGTTGACTCTGGGTCAGATTTGTCTTCCAACGGTATCCCAGGCCTAGGTAGATTGTGTAATGCCATAAAAATAGTTATCAAGTGTTAAAATCAGAGTCTTTGGGCTGCTCAGTTTCTGTGGTTGGCATACTTTTAAAGAATTTACAGGCTTTGGATTTTGATTAAACACTATTAAAACATTTCCAGGCCCATCGTCTCTGGAAGTAAGAAACTCCATCCTAATTTCGTCTTTGCCAAGTCAGACTGGAGCAAGGGGCTCCACCTCGGGTGGCCTTGGCTTCCTCCCTTAAGAAATGATTTAGAGAAACCAGGCAGTTTCTGAAGTTTCAAGCTCACTCCTTGCCGCCCCTCCCCAATAAGCAGTACTTATTTGGTCTGCTATATTTAAGACTTAGATCCAAAAGGGATGGTTTGGTATTATGGTCCTTTACCATCCTTGAGTCTGATTTTGCAGTTCCTCACTTGCTTTTAGTCCTATTTGAAGCCTGGTGTCTGAGCCACCAAGCCACCTGAAGAAACGTTTCCCCGGAGTTCTCCTCTCCTCTCTCATTAGGTCATCATCTGCTGACACCTTGTGACCTCCCTTTTCCCTAGTGTAGCTTCTCCCTGAAGCTTTCTGCTGAAGGGCACAGCACAGTGAGAAACAGTCAGATCCGAGCCCAAATGCTGCTTCCCTTGAGGGTTTTTTCCTCCTTATCTCCATCTTCACAATGGGCACCGGCTTCCTTCAGTGACTTTAATATGGATGATGGTACCAAATACAAACAAATATTTCCCTGGGAGACGCAATCTGTGCTTCAAAAAGGTTAAACGGTCACCTTTTAACAAATCAAGAGGAAGTGGCAGTGTACGTTTTCAAAAGCAAGAATAACCAGTACTGTTTTGTTCTCCTCCTTTGAGGCTATGATTTTTTTTAAGTGCCTTAATTACGATTTAATGATTTGTAGTCTGACACATAAATGTGGAAAATGCTTGAGCAGCACTAAATCTTTTGAGCCCTTAGTAAACTGGAAGCGATCCCTGGATCTACACTCTGATTCTTCAAGGCTGCAATCCACTTTTCACAGATTTCTCTTCCCTCCCACCTTTCCCTGTGAATAGCTGATCTTTCACATAGTTGCCATCTTTGAATCCTCCTGCAGGTAAATTATATTCATGGAATAGTAAAACTAAAATGGCTCTTGATGATCTAGCCCAACCCCTACATCTTGAAGATTTGGGAAGGCACTGATGTTTAAGAAAAAGTGCTCAGAAACTAAGTTGATCTGCGCATCATTTGCTCAATAGCACTTTGACCTGGATCCCTCTAAGGAAGTTCTAGAGACATAGATTCTTTTATAATTGAGAAAATGTAACAGTCATAGTTGATCATTCTCTCTGGATTATGTCACCTTTGCTCATTCCTTCCTCTGTCAGTTTAGGAAATGGTGAGCCTTCCTTCTTAAGCGATACTATAGTAAGTGTTGGACACATTGTATGTTTCCAAGATAACTACTGTTGATAAACCAAGTCCCACAAGTGAGTGATTTTCCTGGTGATTACACAACTCTCAACTGGAAGAACTGTGATTTAAACTCATGTTTTTGTCTCTTAGTCCAGAACTGTACTACCTAGAAATGGTGGTGGCATATTTTAAATTAAATGTAATGATTCATTGTTTAAGAAAAAAAAAAAGTCCCTCGCTTCTTTTGACCTAAAAAGAACATGGATTCCAAATCAAAATGTTCGTTTTTTAAGCAGGAATGGGAATAGAAATATTTTCTAGACAAAGACCTTAAGCAAGCTAGTACTCGTGTGTGGCAGGCTTCTCAAACATTGTGTTTCATCACAATGTACATCAATCTTGCTTTAAGAAATGAAGAGCTGACTCCAAACCATTTGGGCATTCAGGGCCATGGGCATCTGTGCCAAGGAGAACTTACTGACTGCAGGGCCCGCTTTCAAGTAATTATGAGAGGACTACAGGCTCTGCTTCATGTTGCTTGTGCTGATGAAAAGCAACAGATGCTTGAGCAGAGATGATAGAAATATAGGCTGGCCATCCCAGCGAGGGGCCCTGGGTTTGCTGTCAGAGTAACTAGGCCTCAGGTCATCCAGATGCTGCAGAACAACTTCATGGATGCCTGGGTGATCCCCATCCTAGGGATAAGGAGGTGCCAGTCGATCTAGCATAGTTTCCATATTCAAGTCATACCAGAGTATCTTCTCAATCTGTATACACGAGGGTACCCCAAAATATTTCTCTGTTGAGATGCAAGGCTTGTAAAAATTTCCAACTCTAAACATCTCCTTTTGGTAAATATTGAATTACTGTTTGATGGAAAGCAGAAGTAGGCTGGATTCACGAATACAAAAGGATTCATGGATACAAAAAGTCCCTATTCCTCATCTGCTTTTCCCCTTCCCATATAATCCCAGAGGAAGGGCAACTTGAGGAGTGTTAATGTTAGGCTAAGTTTTATAAAGGTTACAGCTACACCCACTGGATGTACTAAACTGATGTCTTTAATTAAGAAAGCTGTTTAGGTAAGCTTTAATGACCAGGGTGCTGCCGAGCCTGTAGAAACCGCTTATCACCAGCATTAGGAAGATCAAACCGTTGCAGCATTTGGCCGAAAGCTAGCGAGCCCTTAGGTATGAGAAGGCCATCGTTTTAAAATATCAAAGTTGAAATGGGTGTGAGTGTAATAATGATTGAAATTTAGAATTCTCCTAAAAGGAATCAGTAAATCAATGTCATTACACCATTCAGCTGGCTCTAGTGTTTGAAGTGGCAAATAGATCTTACCATTGTCCACTCTGTGTCCAGTCACATTAAACGCTGTCTTAAATGACTTGAGTCTGAAGAGAGATGGATGAAGAGGAGGAAGAGAAGTTCTAGATCATGGGGTGGTGGACCTTTTCCTGTAAAGAACCACATAGTAAGTGTTTCAGGCTTAGTGGTCCATGTATATCCCCATCGTATATTCTTTGATTTGTAGAAGGGGGGACTGGTTGTTTACATAAGCCTGTTAAATCTGTAAAAACCAGCCTTTGCTTGAAAGCCATACAGGATAGGCTTTTTCACTGGAAACCTAAATAAATGTTAGTAAACCAAAGAAGGAAAAAAAAAAACCTATGGCAGCCATGTTTTCCAATTCTGTTCTAAGTGAAATATTCTGTTTGTGATATCATTCCCAAAATGACAAATGCCATAGGCTCTATCTGCATTGGAAGGACTGATGTTGAAGCTGAAACTCCAATACTTTGGCCACCTGATGCGAAGAGCTGATTCACTGGAAAAGACCCTGATGCTGGGAAGGATTGAGGGCAGGAGAAGAAGGGGACAGCAGAGGGTGAGATGGCTGGATGGCATGACTGACTTGATGGACATGGGTTTGGGTGGACTCCAGGAGTTGGTGATGGACAGGGAGGCCTGGGGTGCTGCAGTTCATGGGTTTGCAAAGAGTCTGACATGACTGAGCGGCTGAACTGAACTGCACCGATAGGCTCTATCTAAGCTGTCTGGCTGTAGACTGACTTATAATCAAATCTCCTATATTAATATTTTTTTTCCAGTCACTCTTCTTTATTTACCCTTTTCACTGGGCTTAGAAGTCTCTGTTAAGACAGTGATCAGGTGACAGGATTCTCAGCACCAGATTTCAACATTCATTCTTGAGTGAGGTATGGAACAGGCAGAGAAGTTCAGCTGGGATGTAATAAATTCCACAGAGAAAGAGGTCATTGATGAAGCTCACTGATAACATGAAATAAAATTCACACCCGCTAGGATGGCAACCAAGGCACGTGTGTGCTCTTTTCTCCTAGTACCTTCCTGTATCCTCTATGGCCCTGTCATCTAAGATGACTCACAGAGCCCCAGATGAGCTGTACTATCTCTCACCAAAGGTGGGATCCTTCCATACAAAGTTTGACTATATATCTCTTTCTGATCTTACTGGGGAGAAACATGGGCCCATGAATCTCTGTGTTAACATAGGACTTTGTATGTCACTCAAGAAGAAGGACAGAGAAATGTAGTGATCCCCAGGGGACACACATTACCTTTCAAGGTTGGGGAGACCATTTTATTCCTCTCAGTAGCTTTGGAGATCTTGTCTTATGTCTCTGGTCCAGTCACTGAATCAGAACTGTTTCCAGGTTTTTGTATGTGATACCGAGTATAGCATGGCACTGATGTGTCTGGATCTGAAGTCATGCTGAGCTGACATCTAGTCCTGGTTTCTCCACTTCACCTGCTGCCCCATCTTTCAAGTCAAGAATAAGACCTCTCAATTGCTAGGAATAAATGAGATTTTTTTTTCTGTGAAAAGCATTTAGTTCAGAGTCTGACATGGCTTAGTAAATGGCAACTTTTGTTCAATCCACAGTCCTTTATTGAGCACATGCTGTACCTGGAATGATGTTGAGTCCTGCTCTAGGCATAGCAGTGAATGTAAGAGCCACAGTTTGCGTAGAGATATGATCAGAAAGTGGGGAGAAGTCGGGGTGAGGGATGAGTCGCCTTAGATTGGTGTTTCAGGAAGCCTGTCAGAGAAGGCAAGGTTTGAACTGCAATCTAAGATACTTTTGAAAAGACTTTTTTTAAATACACATACCATTAAGAAAAAATTCTGTCAATAAAATTGACAGTCTCCTATAAGATACATCCCTAAGTTGTGAAAAATGTGCATCTTAGCACCAATAAGAGGCATTAATATTAGTGCTCCGTAAGTACCCATTGAATGCGGGCATGGGTGCTAAGTTGCTTCAGTTGTGTCTGACTCTGCGACCCTGTGGACTGTAGCCCGCCAGGTTCCTCTGTCTGTGGGATTCTTTAGGCAAGAATACTGGAGTGGGTTGCCATGGCCTCCTCCAGGGGGTCTTCCCACCCAGGGATCGAACCCACATCTCCTGTGTTGCAGGTGGATTCTTTGCCACTGAGCCACCAGGGAAGCCCACCCATTGGATAAGTTGGTGTTCCTCCATGCTTGCAAACAAGGTTCAGCTCTGATGGTTTACATTGTGAGTTTGTCTCTTCTGTTTCTTAGGTCTGAAAGTTTGACTTGGAGCTAGCAAAGAGTAAGATATGGTAAATTATTGTGAGATATTCGTGATCCATTGCACTTTAAAAATAGTTTAAAATATTTGCTCTGGTCATCTCAGTGAGCAAAGTGTGTTGGTGACTCCTGCTGATGTGAAATTGGTCTGCACATAACTTGAGTAGGAGCAAAGTTGAGCAGCTCCTGCAGCTGATAATTTTTGGCCGCTGTCTGTAGAGTTGTGTGAATCTTTAATGCATAGCAATGCCATGCTAAGGGCTGTGAAGGCATTAGCTAGAGCTTGCTTCCTTCTGTTTCCCAGATTTAACTGAATATTAATACTCCCCTCCTCTGTATCCCAAGGGACCGATCGTTCCTCTAACCAAGCAGGTCCTCTGTGATAATGAAATGGGGGGAAGGCTCCCTTTAGAGCCACCACCCTGCCCTCCTCTGACAAGTTCCTGGCTTTCAAAGTCCAGACAGTGTTCTCTTCTCTCCCCACTCCCTCCTTCCTGCTCAGAGCATAAAGCACTGCTGAAGTCTTTGCTTTCTGATCACCCTCTACACTCTGGTCCCTCATCCAGATCTTTTTCTGAACCCAGTCCGGAGCCTGCCCCAGCTCTCCCCTGCTGTCCAAGGTCTCAGCTTCTGCACAGATGACTTAATGGGAGCTTTGACAATACTCAGCTATTTCTAGCTGTAATAAAGTGTGCCTTCATGCTATTTTGATTTTAATTTCCACATGTCACTTAAGGCCTGCGCGCATGTCAGCATACGGGTCCCCCACATGTGGGGAGCGTGCCTTTCCTTCTGTCCGCCTGGAGTCTGTCAGCAACTTCCACCCTCTCCCTGCCCAACGGGGAGGGGTCTGTCAGCCTTGGCCTGGGAGGAAGCAAGTGCAGACCTTACTCCCTTCTAGCCAGGTCCTCCCCGACAACCTTCTCCTGGGACTGAAGCCCTTGTGCTTTTGGAGTTCTTCAGGACCCACCACATCTCCAGCTGCAATAGCCATTGTTGGAAACAAGCAGATGCAAAGGAAAGGCTGTTTGTAGGCATTCCAGGGATGCGTATTAATCACCATGTGGCCTCAGGGTGATTTCAGGCTGTCTCTGACCTGTGACTAGGAAGCTGGTCGAGGTGGGAGGGGTGTGTGAAGGTGTGAGGCCACGAGGAAGCGGGTGGGCACTGATCTGAGGCCATCACCGAGTTCCCCTTACTTCTCAGGGCCGTGTGATTATAGGCAGTCCTCAAACACTAACATCTGTGCTTCTCTGATGTGCTGAGAGAGAGGAAAAAACTGTAATCTGGGGCATAAATATACGATCCTATGTTTGTTCCCTTTAACCAAGTAAACCTGTTATTAGGTTAAGCATCTGTGTTGTGCTAAAATATCACAGCTGCTTCAAAGGAGGATATGGTTGCTTGTCTGATACAGCTTACAGTTTAAACATTCAGTTGTCTCACACTTTTAAAAATTTGAATCAACTAAGAATATGAATTATGAAGCATAAGAATCAAAATCCAGAATACAGGATTACTGAGTAGGGGGCAGAGGAGGAAATTAGAGGAGACATAGACTAACATTTTTTACTTTTTATTTTATATTGGAGTCTAGCCAATTAACAATGTTGTGATAGTTTCAGGTGGACAGCGAAGGGGCTCTGCCATGCATATACGTGTACCCTTTCTCCCGCAAACTGACTTAGACTTTAAAAGTGACTTTTTTTAAAGAAAACTCTTTGGAAGTTTGGGATTGACATGTACCCACTACTATACTTGAAATAGATAACAAACAAGGACCTACTGCATAGTACACGGAACTCTGAACAATATTCTATAATAACCTAAATGGGAAAAGAATTTGAAAAAGAATAGATACACGTATATGCATAACTGAATCACTTTGCTGTACTCCTGAAGCTAACACAACATTGTAAATCAATTATGGAATCATACTCCAATATAAAATACAAGTTAAAAACAAAAAAGAAGGAAAATCCTTGCATTCCCTTGTGCCTTTCCCATCATAGATCAGTTTTAAGAGAATAATTTGCTAAGAATTAATGAGGGTGACGCTGGAAGGGTGATGAGATGAGCAGGGAACAGGATGGGAAATGGGCGCCCAGATGGGCTGATGAGGATTGGCTGTCTAGGAAAGTGCTTTGGGAGATATTTGCAAGATTTTGCAATATAGTTAGGAAACAAAATCTTGGTGGTCTTGGCTTTTTTCCACTTTTCTTCAATGTCTATATGAGATAAATGCTTCCCTTTCCCCTTCTCTCCTTTAACAGTTATTTAAACTCGAAGGAATTGGCGCTTAATCACAATATTTACTGGTATATGATCTTGACACTAAAATGGTAAGGAAAACAATGTGCAAATAATGTTTTGTGGCCTGTGGACCACCTTTGGCCCATGGGTATACGAAGCTCAAGGATGAATTACCTCGAGCAAGTTGGAATCCAGAGGACTTCTTCAAAGTGTCATTATTTGGGAACTTGGTTTCTTCCTTTCTTTCTTTCTTTCTTCTTATCCTGTTAGGAAAGCAAATACTAGGGAGTTTTGAAAACTGAGTTGTGATGAGTGCTATAATAGCCACACCTTTCAGAATCCAGAATCTCCCTGAAGAGCAAACAGAGACTTATTTCACTGAATGATCTAACGCGTCAAGATATGAGATTCTTAAGTTTCCACATAGGAAGTTAACAGATGTTTGTTTTTACCTTCTTACCAAATGAAGAAGAGAGCACATTTCTGTACTAGCTAAAGACAGAATAGCTAGCAGCAACTATTCTAAAAAATACCCTTGGCTTTAGTTTACAAATATAAGCAGAAAACATACTTTGCAAATGTTCAAAAACAAAGCACTATGCTCTTAACAAAGAAAATTCTTACTTGATGTTTCTATATGCATAACAGGCATAGCAGTCAAATCTAATACTCTTCTGCTTTCTTTGCTTGTGTGTGTGTGTGCATATGCGTGCACACGTTCATTTGCTCAATCATGTCAGATCCTTTGCAACTCTATCGACTGTGGCTCACCAGGCTCCTCTATCCATGGAATTTTCCAGGCAAGAATACTGGAGTGGGTTGACAATTCCTCCTCCAGAGGATCTTCCTGACATAGGGTTTGAACCCGAGTCTCTTGCATCTGTTGCATTGGCAGGCGGATTCTTTACTACTGTACTATCTGGGAAGCCCGTTTCTTTGCTTACTTATTGTAACGCCAGTTCAAGCACTGTTTCTGTGCATTAATTATGGGAAAAATGGTATGCATAGAAGAGATAAGTTTGTTTTTATAAGATCTGAATATTGAGTTGAAATGTGGGAATAGTCTGAAATTAGGAAGTCTGTATATGTCATTTGAATGTTATTTGAAATTGCCTGCTAACCTAGCGGTAAAACTGTATAATAAAGATATTGTGAGGCTTGAATGCATAATATATATATAGCACTCCATACATAATAAACCTTTGATAAATAGTGGCTCTTTTACTGTGTTTACTGGGTGTCACACTTCAGTTTTATTCCCTGCTACTAGACGTCTGGAACAATAAACCAACATGAAAATAACTGAGAAAAAAACGTCTCAGTGGTAGAAGACAGCCTTTGTCCTGAGGCAGGGGTAAGAGGGAGGGATGAGGAACACTTTGTTCTGCTGGTTTTTACGATAGTAGGGACAGAGTACACATTGCACTTGGAAATCCAGATTAGAATGAGCATATCAACAAATATAGTTTCCTAAATTCTGGGGATACAGTGATGAACAGAACAGACCAAATATGAAGTGAAGGGAAAAATACTATGTGATGAGCGCTTTAAAGAAAAGAGGGGAAATACGTGGTGGAGACGGGAAGGCTGGTGGCTTGCCCTTTGCTGGATGATCAGGAAGGCCTATCTGAGCTTTTCCTTGAAAAGTGGACCTTAAGATATGAGGGAAGAACATTCTAGACAAATGGGGAAAAAAATAAGTATGGAGGCCTTAGGAGAGAAGTAAACTCTGTGAGTTCTCAGAAAAGAAAAGCAGGCTGTGTATATGAACAAGAGGGGCAGGGGCAGAAGAAAGTGAGAGGTGAAGGTGAAGAGGGAGACAGAGCCCAGATCTCATAGCTCTTTATAACACTGTAGGTCTTTACTGTGGCTTAAAAGTGGATACGTGTGTATGTATGGCTGAATCCCTTCACTGTTCATCTAAAACTATCACAACACTGTTAATCAACTATATGCATTCGTGCTAAGTCACTTCATTCATAGTAGACTCTCTGTGACCCTGTGAACTGTAGCCTGCCAGGCTCTGCTGTCTATGGGGATTCTCTAGGCAAGAATACTGGAGTGGGTTGCCATGCCCTCCTCCAGAGGATCTTCCTGATCCAGGGATCAAACTGGAGTCTCTTATGACTCCTGCATTGGCAAGTGGGTTCTTTACCACTGGTGTTTGTTAACTGACTATACCCCAGTACAAAATAAAAAGGTTTTATTTCTTTTTTTTTTTTTTTGAAAGCATGATGCAAAGCCAGTGGAGGGCATGATGCAGGGGAGTGACAGAATCTGATTACTGATCATTCAGTTGGGAGCAGTGGTACAGAGAGGATGGTGCAGAGGTGGGGGTGGGGGCTTTGGGTTGATTTAGAAGTGGAACATTGGCCAAGATGGAGCAGCTGAAGGAAAAGGAATTTATGGGACTCAGGGAGCAGCATGGCCTCTGTTATTTGTTTCAACCTACCTGCTTACCAGCCAGTCTCTGTCTCCTACTTCCATTGCCCTCTCTCCTTGAGTTCAGTTTAGTTCAGTTCAGTCACTCAGTCATGTCCGACTCTTTGCAACCCCATGGACTGTAGCATGCCAGGCCTCCCTGTCCATCATCAACTCCTGGAGTTTACTCAAACTCATGTCCATTGAGTCGGTGATGCCATCCAACCATCTCATCCACTGTTATCCCCTTCTCCTCCCACCTTCAATCTTTCCCAGCAACAGGGTCTTTTCAAATGAGTCAGCTCTTCACATCAGGTAGCCAAAGTATTGGAATTTCAGCTTCAACATCAGTCCTTGCAATGAACATTCAGGACTGATTTCCTTTAGGATGGGCTGGTTGGATCTCCTTGCAGTCCAAGGGACTCTCAAGAGTCTTCTCTAACACCACAGTTGGAAAGCATTAATTCTTCAGTGCTCAGCTTTCTTTATGGTCCAACTCTCACATCCATACATGACTACTGGAAAAACCATAGCCTTGACTCTCTCTCCTTCAGTTCCTGTAAATAAAGTAACTAAAGTACCACATGACCGTGAAGGATGCTCTCTCTGAAGCCATGATGGACAAGTTCACCTCCCCACACCCACCTCCCTTCTAGATGTTGCTGGTAACCATTAGTTGCCTGCCTTCCCTCACTAGACCACTGGCTCCTTGAAGGCAAGTGTTTGAACAAAACAGTTTTCCCTTTTACTAGTTGAGATGAGCTTTTAAGAAGTCTGGGCAAAAATCTCTGTTTTTCACAAATGAGTTGAAGAAAAGAAATTTTGAGTAGGTGGCTAAATATTTGTAGAAGGACCAGGAGGAAGAGGAAGAGGAGGGAAGGAAAGAAGAAAAAAGAGAATAAAAGGGAAGAAGAGAAAAGACAAAGAGAAAGAGCAGGAGACCCATTGGAGAGATCCAGAGGAGTTCTCATGAACACTTCAGAAAGGGTTCTGCAGAAAGATGTTTTTGTTCGAAGGATTTTCTGTAAGAGAAACCCAGTAGCTACTGGTTTAAAACCTGTAGGGTCTGCACTACGTGTGGTGCTTTATGAATATGTAGGTCCATGGTCTGCCTTACCCTGGTTTGCAGAGCACTTGGAAACTCAGCAATGATTATTCTGAAATAGGAACAACTGTAGAGAAATTGAATTGCTCAGAAGTCTTTCTGATGTTCCAAGTCAGGTGAGTGACTAATAATGCATTTCTAGACTATTAGCCCTACTCCAACCCTATACCTCTGCCTTCTTACGTATGGGGGATGCGGGACGTCCCAGACCCTTTGGTAGGCTGTGAGTCTCCAGGGGCATAGTTCAGTTCAGTTCAGTCACTCAGTCGTGTCTGACTCTTTGCTGCAGACCCCATGGACTGCAGCACACCAGGCTTTCCCTGTCCATCACCAACTCCTGGAGCTTGCTCAAACTTGTGTCCATTGAGTTAGTGATGCCATCCAACCCATCTCATCCTCTGTCGTCCCCTTCTCCTCCTACCTTCAATCTTTCCCAGCATCAGGGTCTCTTCAAATGGGTCAGCTCTTCACATCAGGTTGGAGTTTCAGCTTTGTGTTCCAAATGGAGAACATGGTCACTGGCACACCCAACTGTTTGATCTGAAGTTGGATCTAGGTGTCTATTTCCATTGCAAAATGCACACAAGAAGTTTGATGTTCATTGTGAGTCTGGGGATTTTGGAGGGAAACCATCTTGGAACTTAGAAATGTAAAAACAAATTTGAGAAGTCTATAATTACTATTCTCATATTCTGAATTTAGCATTCTTACTGAAAAAGAAAGATGAATATAGCTAAAACACATTGTTTAGTGTTATTTTTAAATGGTACAGTAATTGCTCTGGTCTTTGTAAATTTAGTTGATTAAGACCTGTCTTTCACATCACTTCGTGTCAAAAGGAAATGGATTCTGGTAGCCTAGTTTTAGTTACTACTCTTATTAGAAAATAATCAAATGAAATAGCTCTCAAAATATTCTGATTTAAATTTCCTAGCTCAGATAGTGAGTCCCTATTGTGTTTCAAAATAATTTCAGAGAAAAACTGTGCAGCAGCCCGTCTGAGCCTCCCACCCGTATTCACACTCCTTCTGGGATTTATCTGTTGGCTTTTGCACAATTGATTGCAAGTCACCCACCCAGAGCTGGGTTCATAATCTCCATTTCCAGACCCACCTCTAACTTCCTGGGGTTGTTTTTCTTTTCCCTCCTTTTCCATTTCTTAGTTAATAGCCCCACAATTCTTTGGTCAGAATAAGTCATTTTCCTTCCTTTCGTGCCTTGTCCAATCTGTTAGCAGTGACTTCCTAAATAGCTCTCCATCTATGTTCACCTCTTCATGCCCCCTTTCCATCCTATGAGACGCTTCTCTCTTACCTAGCCCATTAGCATGGCTGCTGAGCCAGGATGGATTGCTGTATCTAGCAGACAAATCCGACCAGTGAATACATTGTCACAGAGGCATCTCCTAATGGCTTAACCCAACAGAAAGGTTGAAGGTAGAGCTTCGAGGGGAGATAAAAGTCTCAGGGAGAGGGACTTCCCTGGTGGTCCAGTGGTTAAGACCTCATACTTCCACTGCAGTGGGCGTAGATTCATTCCCTGGTAGGTAAACTAAGACTCTGCATGCTGTTTTGTAAAGCCAAAAGATAGGAAATAAAGGGGAGGAGCCTCAGGTAGAGATCCATTGGTGTTTCTGTGGGCACACTCCTCCTCTCATATCTCAGGTCCAATCCAGAGGCAGACTGTGCTCTTCCTCCAAAACATCCAGAATCCTAGGACTTCTCATGGTCTTTTCCACACTCACCTGGTCCAGCCCCTCTCCTCTGTCTCCCTGGCTTAGTGCAGTAGGTTCCTAACTGGTCTCCTGGCTCAGCCTTTTTGCCTCCTACTCTATCTTTCCCACACCAGTCCAAAGGATCCTAATTCAAACATCTCTAATGATTCCCTATTCCATTCAGAGTCAAAAGCCAGTTCATGGAACAGCCTCCAATCCCCTCCCCAGTGGGGTCCCTGCCCATCCCCACATGGTCACCCAGACCCAGCTCACTGGCCTTTTGGTTGGCCCCAGATACACCCAACAGGCCCTAGCCTTAAACTGTTTTTATGCCCTCTGCCTGGAACATTCCTGCCTGGGAATCAAAGCTTTACTGACTCACTTCTCTTCATTCCCCACTCAGGTGGGCCCTTATCAAAGTCTTCTTGATGACACTCCAGAAGACAGGAAGCCTGCACCTTGGAGTTTGTAGCCTTCTTACTCTATTTCATTTGTATGCCTAGCATGCACGAACACTTAACAAAGGATATATATGTTTCTTATCTGTTCATCATGAGAAGAGAGGCCTTGTGCTGTTCACGCTGCATTTCCAGTGTTTTAGAATAGTGCCCAGTGTAGAGAGAAGCTTTATTTTTCAAACAAATCAGCATCACCTCAGCAACTGCCATCTCTTGCCCGAGTCAAGTAAATTCTGGTTGTCTGATATTGTTGTACTATGTTCTAGAATGAGATCAGCACTTCAGGTGTTGAATGTGGACATGGGTGGGTGTGTTGGAATAGAAGTGGCGGAGACCTATATTATGATTCCACCTCCCTCTTCCCTCCGTCTGCCATCACTGCCCTCATTCTCCTGGGCTTCAGAAGAAGCTTCCTTTGGAAGTCCACCTGGGCCTCTTGCCTGCAGGCTGTGCTGTAGCACCATCCAGCCCAGAAAGTCTTGCTCTTGGCTGTTCTCCACATCTGCCTTATTCCTGCACAGTATCCACAGCACCTCTCAGAAAAATATCAAGGTACTGCTGGATATTTAGGTCTACTCTTTCACCCTTCCTTTATCCAGATGCTACTTATCCATCAAGATAGGCAGTGTCAGATGACACTTAAACATGTGAAATCTGGTCCTGGGCTATACGACTTAGAGTTTTCATAACCTTGGACAGACTTTTAGCCTCCCTAAGTTTAGGGGCAGCTGATTTTTCCAGTAGTCACGTATGGGTGTGAGAGTTGGACGGTGAAGAAAGCTGAGCGCTGAAGAATTGATGCTTTTGAACAGTGGTGTTGGAGAAGACTCTTGAGAGTCCCTTGGACTGCAAGGAGATCCAACCAGTCCATCCTAAAGGAGATCAGTCCTGAGTGTTCATTGGAAGGACTGATGTTGAAGCTGAAACTCCAGTACTTTGGCCACCTCATGTGAAGAGTTGACTCATTGGAAAAGATTCTAATGCTGGGAAGGATTGGGGGCAGGTGGAGAAGGGGACGACAGAGGATGAGATGGCTGGATGGCATCACCAACTTGATGGACATGGGTTTGGGTGGACTCCAGGAGTTGGTGATAGACAGAGAGGCCTGGCGTGCTGCGATTCATGGGGTTGCAAAGAGTCGGACATGACTGAGCGACTAAACTGAACTGAACTGAACTTACAGATGAAGGAAACAGTACCAACTTCTGGGGTTGTGATGAGGATCAAAGCCAATCATTCTTTAATATGTTTGCAGAATCTAGTTCTAACATATAAGTTAATATTCATCATTGTTTTCATTGGCATTTATTTGAAATGAGCATCTTTCAGAAAACTCAAATTGCTCTTATCTTTATCAGAAATTATCTTTAATTATCATTGTATTCAACTTTATGTGAGCTTCATGTGTATTAAGGTCTTATCCTAATGTAGTTATCAACTCATCCAGGTTTTATTAATTTATGTGTGTAAAATAAATATTGCCTATATGTAGAAACATTACATTCATCCACCCTCCTCTCAGCATATCCCTTCTCTGTTTTACTTTTCTGATTAGCATATGTATCTGCCTGATGGATACACCATAAGTTATTTTTACCTTTAAAGCTCCATAGAGGGAGGAATGCATCTTTCAATTAAGAGAATTTCCAAATAAAAACAAGTAGAGAGAATAGCATAATGAATCCCCATTTACTCATCTTCCAAGTTCAACAATTATAAACATTTTGCCAGTCTTGTTTCATCTATTTCCCCATGTGTCCCTCCCCTACTTTGAAGTTATTCTTGTTCAGACACTCAGTTGTGTCTGACTCTTTGAAACCCCATGGACCACAGTCTGCCAGGCTTTTCTGTCCTTCACCATCTCCCAGAGTTTGCTAAAGCTCATGAATCCATTGAGTCAGTGATGCTATCCAACCATCTCATCCTCTGTTGTCCCCTTCTCCTCCTGCCTTCAATCTTTCCCAGCATCAGTGTCTTTTCTAATGAGTCAGTTTGCATCAGGTGGACAAAGTACTGAAGCTTCAACCCCAGGCCTTCCAATTAATATTTAGGATTGATTTCCTTTAGGATTGACTGGTTTGATCTCCTTGCTGCCTAAGGGACTCTAAGGAGTCTTCTCCAATACCACAGTTCAAAAGT
The DNA here is from genome assembly GCA_007570785.1 of Antilocapra americana. Classification (NCBI taxonomy): domain Eukaryota; kingdom Metazoa; phylum Chordata; class Mammalia; order Artiodactyla; family Antilocapridae; genus Antilocapra; species Antilocapra americana. Next base: position 405,337 of record ML663573.1, read on the forward strand.
AGCAGTTCTTCAGCACTCAGCTTTTTTTATGGTCCAACTCTCACATCTACACATGACCACTGGAAAAACCATAGCTTTAACTAGATGGACTTCTGTTGGCAAGTTAATATCTCTGCTTTTTAATATGCTGTCTAGTTTGGTCATAGCTTTCCTTCCAAGGAGCAAGTGTCTTTTAATTTCAAGGCTGCCGTCACCATATGCAGTGATTTTGGAGCCCAAGAAAATAAAGTCTGTCACTGTTTTTATTGTTTCCCCATCTATTTGCCATGAAGTGATGGGACCAGATACCATGATTTTCATTTTTTGAATGCTGAGTTTTAAGCCAGCATTTTCACTCTCCTTTTCACCTTCATCAAGAGGCTCTTTAGTTCCTCTTCACTTTCTACCATAAGGATGGTTTCATCAGCATATCTGAAGTTATTGATATTTCTCCTGGCAGTCTTGTTTCCAGCTTGTGTTTCATCCATCCTGGTATTTTGCATGATGTACTCTGCATATAAGTTAAATAAGCAGGGTGACGATATATAGCCTTGTTGTACTCCTTTCACAATATGATGCTCTTGATATCACGTGGCCAAAATATTGTAGCTTAAGCTCCAGCGTCAGTCCTTCCAATGAATATTCAGGGTTGATTTCCTTTAGGATTAACTGGTTTGATCTCCTTGCAATCCAAGGGACTCTCATTAGAAGTTGGAAGTGAAAGTGGAAGTGGAATCACTCAGCTGTGTTCGGCTCTTTGCGACCCCATGGACTGTAGCCTACCAGGCTCCTCCATCCATGGGATTTTCCAGGCAATAGTACTGAAGTGGGCTGCCATTTCCTTTTCCAGGGGATCTTCCTGACCGAGGGATTGAACCCAGGTCTTCCACATTGTAGACAGATGCTTTACCATCTGAGCCACCTGGGAAGTCCATTAGAAGCTAAAGCTCTTTAAATTGGCTCTCTACAGGGCAGTAGAATTGTCCAGAAGTAAAACCAAACCACTGCTTTCCCATTGCACAGTGGAGCAGAACAACAGTGAGAAAACCTGAAGTGCCCATCTGGACAGGAAGAGAGAGAATCTGGGTATAGGGGCAGGGAAGCCTGGGGAGGGCTGACATCTGCTTGGTAACCCGTTGCCTCCCTGCAACCTTTGAGGGTCCTCTCATGGCATAACAGACTCTATGGATATGAGTCTGAGCAAACTCAGGGAGATGCTAAAGAACACGGGAGCCTGGTATGCTACAGTTCATGGGGTCAAAAATAGTTGGACACAACTTAGTGACTGAACAACAGCTTCTAATGATGCCCCCAAAAGAGAAAAAGAAATGAGTTGCCTTTTCCTTCTCCAGGGGATCTTCCCAACCCAGGGATCGAACCCATGTCTCTTACGTTTCCTGCCTTGGCAGGGTGTTCTTTACCACTAGTGCTACCTGGGAAACCCCCAGTTTGAAGTAGTCAAAGCGATTTCCAGATATCATGTTATTTTACCCATAAATATTTCAATATAGATTTTCAACTGATAAGAATACACTTTCCTATACTACCACTGCACAATTAGCATGCTTAATAAAAATAATAGTAGTTCCTTAATGTGAACTCTTTCTCTGTCCATAATCAAATTTCCATCAGAGCTGGAGTTCTTTTGGCCTGTTTTCTTCATCGCCAGTCCCAAATACACAAGACACACTGCAATATTTAAATGAATGCATGGCTACGTTGTGTTCTAAAATTTTAGTTTTGGAGGACAGTTCCATAAGTATATGAACAATGGTGATTGTAATCTTGGGCTAATAAAAGAAAGCCCCCTTGACTCATGATATCAATATCTTTTAATGAGCAGATGCCTTTGGGTTTCTAACTTGGAGTAGATTGTCTTTGAACCTGCCCTCTTGCCTCAGATGAGTCTGAAATTCTGCTGCCCCTCCCTTTTTGAACAGGAAATGAAGTTAGCATGGCTCATTCTTTTAGAGTTGCATGGACTGCCTATTGAATATGAATTGCTCTACTTGTAAGCTCTTTCTTCTTTCATAAAATGTAGGATGCTTGTAGCTACTGTAGAGGGTGGTTATGAAAGTGGATAAACTGTATAGCATTGCTTGGCCTTTAGCAGCTGTTTAATGGACAGTTCGTGATCACTCTTTTGTTGTAAACCACTGTTGTTGGCAGTTTCTAACGTGAGAGTTCCCAAGCAGATGGGGGAAGTCCCTCAAAAGTTACTTGGAGGCAAGAGGTTACCAAGTGAATGTCAGCCTTCCCCAGGCCTCCCTGCCCCTATACCCAGATTCTCTCTCTTCCTGTCTAGATGGGCACTTCAGGTTTTCTCATTGTTGTTCTGGTTCACCGTGCGGTGAGAAAGCAGTGTTTTGGTTTTACTTCTGAACAATCCTACTGCCCTTTTGAGGGCCAATTTAAAGAGCTTAACTTCTAATGGGAGTCCCTTGGACAGCAAGGAGATCAAATCAGTCCATCCTAAAGGAACTCAACCCTGAATATTCATTGGAAGGACTGATGCTGAAGCTGAAGCTCCAATACTTTGACCACATGATGTGAAGAGCCAACTCATTGGAAAAGACCTTGATGCTGGGACAGATTGAGGGCAAGAGGAGAAGGGGCAGACAGAGGATGAGTTGGTTGGATGGTATCCCTGACTCAATGGACATGAGTTTGAGCAAGCTCAGAGAGATGGTGAAGAACAAGGGAGCCTGGCATGCTGCAATTCATGGAGTCACAAAGAGTTGGATGTGACTTAGCACCTGAACAACTAAAGAGGCCAACAAACCCCAAAGCCTTCTAGTTCTACCTTCTCTTCTGAGTAAACACTAGACAAAAACAGTTCCATAAAAATCAGGTTTTGTGCTTTCCTGTCACTGTAGATGGTTGTGTCACTTTTCCAGAATTAGATCTCTATCTCTACCAACCTCTGAAAGAATGATGGGGTAACACTTTGGATGCCTAGCCCATTAAGATTACTGTCAGGCACATGGGGGACCCCAGTACATTCTGAAGTAACAACCAGTCTTGTCAGTAACACATTGGTAAATCACTTCTCATGGTGGGTTTAGTTGCAAGATTAGTCTTCCTCTCCATCATTGATCTGACATATGGAAGTACCATCTCGACTTCATGATTTGAAGTAGTTGTCTCTGTTTCCAAGACCGCACCTTGCTATGAGGCAGATTAGCCTGGAATTTGAGGTGAATAAAGCTTCAGATAACCTGTAACCTCAAGCAAAGTTCAGGGCCTCTACTTAGCACAGAGGGTTCCAAAGTGTTAGCTCTAACTCTCATGGCTTTGTACCTGAACATACACCCTTGAGCCCTTTTCTCTGTGACATGTCTGGGTCCCCACCTGTCCAGCCAGCCCCCAAGTCCCTGCAGAGTTCTGTTTGCTCTGGCTTGGCCTCCTTCGCCCCTCCAAAAGCTGTCATCTGCTTTAAGTGTCCCCTCCTTCTTTCCAAATCTCCCCACTGGAAATCTGGTCATAGGTACATACTTGCATGTATGCTCAGTCGCTTCAGTCACGTCCAACCTTTTGTGACTTTATGGACAGTAGCCTTCCAAGCACGTCTGTCCATGGAATTCTCCAAGCAAGAATACTGGAGTGAGTTGCCATCTCCTGCTCCAGGGGGATCTTCCCAACCCAGGGATCTAACCCTCATCTCTTATGTCTCCTGCATTGGCAGGCAGGTCCTTTACCACCAGCGCCACCTGGGAAGCCCTCTATTTGCATACTCAAATTCTCACAATAGGAAAAATAATACAGATATAAATTTTCAGAGGCTGGAATTTTTTGTGTGTGAGAGGAAACAGACGAAGGGGCATTGCAGGGAGCAGTCTGCTGTATGAATAGAGGAGAATTCTAAATAAGGACCAAGGAGACTGGAAGGGGCAGGGCATCTGGGATCAAGCATGGGGAGAATGAGAAGGCAAGGGTAATGGTTTTGAGGCTGTACCTCTGGTTCCCATTTGCCTCCTGTCTTACAGTTCTCTATTGTATCAAGGAGTCCTGACTAGTTCAGGCAACATTCTAGAGGCTTTGAACATATTTATTCATTTTGTGCTCACAAGCACTTTGAAGGCATGCAGTCATTCCCATTTCATAGATGAGGAAATGGCTGCATGCTTGCTGTGTCTGACTCTTTGCAACCCCGTGGACTGTAGTCCACCAGGTTCCTCTGTCCATGGGATTTCCCAGGCAAGAATATGTGGGTGGGTTGCCATTTCTTCTTCCAGGGGATCTTCCCGACCCAGGGATCAAATGTGCATCTCCTGAGCCTTTTTCCTTGGCAAGTGGCATCTTACCACTGAGTCAGCTGGGAAGCCCAGAAAGAGGAAACTGAGGTGTAAAAACACTTAAGGTGTCCAAAGACATTCAGCAAATCAATGGCAGCATTGGATCAGTGCCCAACAGACTGGCTTCAGGTCTCATGCTCAGAGTATACTCGGTGTATGAGTTAGGGTTGGATTCCACTGCACGTAAGGGGGAGAGGGGCACATGGGACTCACAGGCCTGAGTAGGTCTGAGGCTAGTAGGTGGCTCTCTGCTCGTGAGTACCCAGGCTCCTTCTATCTTGTTGCCCTAAGAAATGTCATCTTCATTATGGGTGACCCCTGAATCCCCAGGTACCATATCTGCGGATTCTCCCAACCAAGAATCAAGGTTGGTTGGCCGAATCTGAGGATGCAAAACCCATGGATTCAAAACACACAGATAAGGAGGAATAACTATATTTAATGCACTGCACTGTTTTATACAAGGGACTCGAGCATCCGAGAATTTGGGCATCTACAGGGACCTCCTGAAACCAACCCTCTGAAGATACTGAGGGACAGATGTACCTGATAAAGACTGAAGATTGCATTATTGAAGAATCTTTTCTCCTAGTGGCTGGTTGAGGTGGAACTTTCTTGATAGGAGAAAAGGGAAATGACAGAGGGAAGGAAAGCCAACAGCCAGGGTCTCTGAACTCTACTGCTTGAGTACCTTGCAAATATGGGCTCACGACAGCTACCAAAGTGTTTGAGTGACTATTGGGGCATCTTCTCTAAAGGGGAAAAAAAGACAATGTTTAACATCTGGCGGGATGCTCTACTTCATTACAAATAAATTAGATGCTAGTGTATGATTAACAATTAGACATTTCCACCAAACATTTCATCCTGGCAAGGGCTGTTTACTAACTTGAAGTCAGAAGCGGTCTCTTCTGGAGAGGAAACTGCTAAAGATGTTAATCGTCATGGGATGTCAGTCATTCGTGGTGATGTCAGGAAACAGCTGAACACTGATCTGGTCGACTTGCCTCCTTCAGCTTAGTGTCTTGTAAGAACTTGCATTTCTGTCAAAGAGGTGTCCTAGTCAGACAGTTGCTTGAAGGACTCCATATTTGCACTGAATTAAAATCCAAGAGATGATTGAAGTTGCAGTATTCTCAATCTACTCTGATAGGAAAAAAAATGGTAAATGCAAAGTTCTAGAATTAAGACCTAAGTTGAGGGAGGAATGATTGAAACATCAGTGAAAGGATTAGAAGGAAAATCAAGACATTGGATAACACCTTTTTTTAAACCAAGATTAAAAATTTGAAGAAGCGTAATTAAGTTAAATTGTATATTTTTCCGAAATTTAGATGGAGTGAATTTTCCTCTATTGCATGTTCCCAGAGAATTACAGGAAATCCTTTCTAACAGGGTATCCTGAGTCGAAGGGTTTGTTAAGTTTAAAAAAAACACTCATTTGGTGGTATGCTACTGGTGAAGATTATAGAATCCCTTATGCTTCACTGAGTTTGAAGAACTACAATCACTTTAATCACACTTGTTTTCACGGTGGCCCAGGGAAGAATTAAGAGACTTCCTTTTCAAAAAGTTTTTGCTAAGACAGCGCTTTTATTCTCCAGTTGAGTCAATGGAATTGTCTTCTATTGGAATTCCAAAATCAGACTTGATGTCCTAGTGAGGTTTAAAAGTAAATTGTTGAGAAGTAATTAACCAGTTAATTACTAGTGTGGCAAAATAGGCTTGTGCTTCAGAAGTGTTTTAACTACTCAGATGGCCGGGGAGTTTCAGAAGAAGGCTGTTGGTTAATGGGAAGCCTTGGTAATACAGAACTCTAAGTCTCCCTGGCAACATTTCCCAAAGAACTTGGTTTGGGTCTAACTGGAGCTGCCTGAGAAAATTAAGAACGGTGATGCTGATGCTGAGTGGAGAATAAAGCTACCACCTGGTGAGAGAGCCCCTGTGAAGCCAAGCAGCAGAGCACTCACCAGGGTTGATAAATGCAAAGGATTTCCTTCAATTCTCTGAGGATGTTTGACAGGCAAATGATTGCAGCTTATTGATGGGCATATCAGCAAGCATTGTTTTGAGGAGGGCCTGGGGTGTGGGAACAGGTTTGAAAGGGTGGTAGAAAGTGAATATGGTGTGAGTTGGTAAATGTTTAACGACCTGTGAGGGTGGGTGGCTCTGTGTGGGTGTGTGTGTATTCACACAGGAGACATACATATGCACATATATGCATACAATTTAGATAAATTGTACTGTAATAAGGGATGTACAGCACACGATTTGCAAATAACAATAAAAACTGATTCTCATAGAATGTTTTTGTTGATGTTTGCTAACCAACCTATTAATAAGTGAATTTAGCCTCAACATGAATATTGTTAGATATTTTCTTTGACATTAATATGACAAAAGCAACACCACGAAGATGTATGTCAGAGCTTCATGCTTTTTGTCAATGACACAATGTTCCTTAGCTGAACTGAATGCTGGATGAATATTTCCTCATTTTTGGTGCTTTTTTTTTTTTTAACAATATAACAGCTCCAGATGTAACACCCTTTTATGTTCTAATCTATAGTATTTACATTTTCTCCATCATTTTCTTAGACTTGAAGAGAACATATAAAAGCCCAGATTTGTAGTGTTTGCCAGCCTCCATGGTGTAAATATTCCTGCTATAACTACTTTCAAGCCACCAGAGTTGGAGAGAAATGTTTAATATCATGACCTTTTTAGTCATTAATATGCTATTTCTATCATATAGGTAAAATAGATGTCAACAACTTCAAGAGCATAGGTGACAGTAAAATGAGAAGTGATGAGTTTTGAACAATGTCCATTTTAGTTTCTAAGGCATTTTATTTAATTTTGATTACATTATTTACATTTTAATGATGACTTTAATGATTGGATCATGAAATTCCCAAAATTTAGTAGCTGGCTCTTGTGAGATGCTAAGGAAAAGAGCATTGAGTAGGTGAGCATCAGACCTCGCGGTGTACAGAAGCGTTGGGAGTGTATCTGAGAGTGCACACGTGAGAAGCTTTTACCTGATGAAACTTATTTTGAAAAGCAGTGGCAATTTTTCCTCCATAAATGGGCCAAATGCATTTAGGTACTGGGTACAAGGGGTCTCCAAGTTACTAAGGACGATTTCAGTCCAAAAGGTGGGGCAGCCCCTGCCCAGCCATTGCTGGAGATCTCTCGCTGGTTACCCCTGGCTTCTTACTTACTTGGGGTGAGGGAAGTAGCATCAGAAAATCAGGAAAGAGGAGGACTTCTCCAGCTGTCCAGTGGTTACAGCTCCCTGCGGTTACTTCACCACTGAGGGTGTGGGTTTGATCCCTGGTCAGGGAACTAAGATCCCACAAGCCCTGGGGCATGGCCGGAAAAGGAAAAAAGGAAAGAAAGACAAGGGGAAAAACTGTGGAGAGTGTTTAGACTTGCTTTGGGGACAGACCCTGGACCTTTTGACTCAAATGATGATTTGTCTCAAAATTCTATCTGATGAGAGATCCATGTTGGTTCAAGGCATGATGGGAGGTGGTTCAAAGGTCACCTCTTCTCTGGGCTCAGGGTCCCTCTGCAGAGCCTCAGCACTCCTGTTCAGCGGCCCCTCCCACCTGTCCTCCAGCCCTGGTATGTTCCCCGACTGGCTTCCCTCTCCTTCACTATCTCCAGCAGTTTGCCCATACTAACATCCATTGAGTCGGTGATGCCAACCAACCATCTCATCCCCTGTTTCCCCCTTCTCCTCTGCCCTCAATCTTTGCCAGCATCAGGGTCTTTCCCAATGAGTCAGCTCTTTGAATCAGGAAGGATGTGAAAGATTGGAGCTCCTTCAGAGCCAGAGGATTGGAGCTTCAGATTCAGCATCAGTCCTCCCAATAAATATTCAGGGTTGATTTCCTTTAGGACGGACTGGTTTGATCTCCTTGCAGTCCAAGGGACTCTCAAGAGTCTTCTCCATCAAGTGTGGTCATGTTCCTTCCCAGTCTCCCCGCATCTGCCCTCACCAAGAGTTTTCCAGCTTTCTTCACCTTGGTACTTGCCCAGAGCCATCACACAGCTTAGCAAGCAGAAGACCTCAGAATCCATGCTCACTTAGAGACTCATGGAAGACTGTAAAGGTAGATCTATTTTTCTGACACGTTTTCACTTGAATTAACTCAGTGTTAATTAATATTCATTAATATCAAACTAGTTCAGCTTTATTCCCAATATCCACCAAGACCTTTTATACTAAGGGAATGGAAAGGCGGTCAGTTTGGGACAGGGAGCCTTTGAGGACCCAAGGGGGGCTTGTATGGAGCTGTGTCATGTCAGTCGCTCAGTCGGGTCCAGCTCTTTGTGACCCCATGGACTGTAGCCCACCAGGCTCCTCTGTCCATGGAGTTCTCCAGGCAAGAGTACTGGAGTGGGCTGCCATTTCCTTCTCCATGTATGGAGCAGGCAGAGAGGTAAAATACTTGCTTCTAGATGCTTTGTTTCATCAGACACGAAGGAAGAAATGTTCGTTTTCTTTCTCCCTCCCACTTCACACTGCCCACAGCTCCAGAGACCCAAGGCTCAGAAAAACACCCATTTGCTGCTTGAACTGCTCATAGTGTTTGGCATAAACTGATTTCTTTTTTGAAAGATGTGTTTTGAGTTAAGGGGGTATTTCTATAGTGTTAACACATGTAGGCTGTCGTATTGAGATTAACACTGACATTTATGCCGCTGAGTCTTCTGTATAAATTCCACGTTTATTTGGTCATAGTCACACAACCATCTTTATATTTTTAGTGTATTTATTTTTGCCTTTGTGTTTATTTTTGCTGTTTATTTTATTGTGTATATTTTGATCATTTTATTGCATTTTTAATTCAAAAAGGGATGTTCGCATTCATGAAGAGAAAGAAAAAGATGAATTCCCAGTTGGTTCATTAGAAAGAGTGCTAAACCCGGACTTCTTAAAGCTGTAGCCCGGCCTCGGGGAGGAAGCCCCAAGCGCTGGGCAGCCTGGCTGTGTTCTTGCCGCAGGAAGATACCCTGGCTCAGTGGCCCGCTTCCCGGCCACACCCAGGCCAGGTCCAGCAGGTCCCTATCCCTCAGGAGACTGCTGCGGCCTCCTGGCCTATCCTTTGTCCCCCTAGACCCCTGCAGTATTTGTGCAAGCGGGGCAGGGCTCTGTATAAACATCGTCCCTCCCTCTCTGACCATCGGGCACTCCACACCCTCTTAATCCAAGTGAGGGTGAAAAGAGCCAATTGTGTGTTCTGTTTTGCTTATCTTTTAAATTGCCAGACCTTTTTGACTGACTAAGCTTTTTTTTTTAAGTTGTCTAGACTTCTGCTGTAATGAGGAGTGTGTGTGAGTGTGTGTGTGTGTGTGTGTTCATTCATTCAGTAAATGTCTACGTGCCTGCCTGTTCTGTGCCAGGCATCCTTTATTTGCCATGCAGGCACTTAGGATACAAGGGTGAACAAAACAGAGGACCTGCCTTCGTTCAGTCTGCATTCTCTGCAGGTAACAGATACCAGCAAGTGAACGTGAACTGTTATCAAGGATGACCCGTGCAATGAAGAAGAGTCAGGCCAGGGCTATGGGATAGAGAAGGAACTTGGACTGGAAGAGAGGGTACGTTCTCTTACGTTGCCCAGGCACATCTCATCTGTGGATGTTAAAAGTGATAGCCAGAAGCAGAAAATAAAACTCGGCTGTTTATCCTATCTCTGAAAGGAAAAAAATCCAGCCTCTCTTTCTTAGGATGAATCGCCAGTGTTCCTGACTTCAGTTTCTGGGCTTTAGTTTGCTAATGTTGCTGCTGCTGCTGCTGCTAAGTCGCTTCAGTTGAGTCCGACGCTATGCGACCCTATAGACGGCAGCCCACCAGGCTCCCCCGTCCCTGGGATTTTCCAGGCAAGAACACTGGAGTGGGTTGCCATTTCCTTCTCCAATGCATGAAAGTGAAAAGTGAAAGTGAAGTCGCTCAGTTGTGTCCGACTCTTCGCGACCCCACGGACTGCAGTCTACCAGGCTCCTCCGTCCATGGGATTTTCCAGGCAAGAGGACTGGAGTGGGGTGCCATTTGCTAATGTTAAGATGCATTTAATAATAGAAACCGGCTCCTGGAGTTGTTTCAAAGAGTGATGGAGTTAGTGCTTGTAATGGGCTTAGAACAATGCCTGGCAGATAGTAAGTCCTCAGATGGTAGCTGTAGTACGTACAGTAGTGATATAAGTATCTATCTTATGTCTAGGAAGTATCTCGCACTTGTGCCAGGAGACTGTGTTCCAGAACGTCAGGATGGAGAGCTGCTGCTTCTGACCCCCCTTCTCTGCCCCGCCCCCCGGCCACAGTAAGTGAGAGACCTCAGCTTCCCTCTTTGTCAAATGAAATCCTCTTAGTACGCTAGCCTCACAGGGTTTTGTTGTGCAAATCAGTTTAAACAACATGAGATCACAGTTTGAAAACTGGGAAATGCTGTTGGAAATACGACTACACAGGGTGGCATTGAGCACTAATAGGGCCCATAATAACCTATTTAAAGTCTCTAAATATGAGTGCTATCAAAACACATGTTGTAATCATTCATGCTGTACATCGTGTCCCCCTTCCTTTATGATGGTTTCCTGTTAGGTCACATCTCATCCCTGGGGCAACCTCCAATTCACTATGTGGTTGCGAGGTTAATGCCTTATCACGTTGTGCTCAAGTCCACTTGCGCTGTTAGTGCAGTTGACCTTGAATTTGAATGTAACTCACATTTGAGCCTCTCTTTCCCTTACTGGTCCCTCACATGATTCTTTCCCCTGAGAACTCTGTCCATCTCTGGATCTGCTTGGTTGTGCCAACCTGCATTTCACATTATACCAGGTGGAGGGAGGCCAAAAACTAGATGAGACTGTCATACTGTGACGTTGTCAGAAGTGTGTGTTTATGTGTGTGCACCTGCTCAGCCACTGAATTGTGTCTGACTCTTTGAGACCTCCCTGGACTATATAGCCCACCAGGTTCCTCTGTCCGTGGAATTTTCCAGGCAAGAAACTTTTGTCAAATGAGTGAATCTCTTTAAAAGAAAAACTGTTATATGAACATTTATTATATGTATATAAAGCACTATTCCATATGCTATATGATGAATGGTTTTAGCCCCAGGACAGAGAATAATTGTTCATTATTCTATGTACAGGGGCTTCCCAAGTGGCTTTAGTAGAGCCAGCCTGCCAATGCAGAGGATGTAAGAGAGGCACGTTCGATCCCTGGGTTGGGAAGATCCCCTGGAAAAGGACGAGGCAATCCACTCCAGTATTCTTGCCTGGAGAATCCCATGGACAGAGGAGCCTAGGAGCCTACAGTCCATGGGGTCGCAGAGTCGAACACAACTGAAGTGACTTAGCACAGCACAGCATTCTATGTACAAAGACAAAGAGGACGCATTCCCAGTGGCAGACTTCTTTGGAAATGGCCAAAGTTGAAGTAACAAGCCACCAGGATGTGTTCTGCTGTGGGAGCAGCATGGTGGGGCACCCATCCTGTGTCCTGTCTCCCCAGCTCACCCCACCCCCATGGGGCAGTCTTTGGTGCCAGAACGTCTTAACTTCTCAGAAAGCATTGAGCTGTTTCAAGAATTCTAACCCCCCCACCCGCATCCTGCCGACCCTCTTACCCCAGGGTTCTCTGGACCACTGTTTTTGAACCAGGGCACTCAGTTGGATCCACCAGGGAGATACTTACCCCTCACCAGCTCACCTCTCCCTGGAGTGGGGTCCACAAGACCCTCCCCTCTCATCCCCTCCAGATGGGTTTTGTTACAGGGAGATGTTTCCAGAGGTGATGCTATTGAAGGTTCACTGTTACAGGCATGCAGGTGGGGTTTTTACCACCGCAGGAAGTCTAGAAGCTTTTCCCTTGAATTGAATACAGAAATCAACTATGGTTTATTTCAGTCCCTCCGAAGTGCCTAAAATTGTGTGAGGCCCTACTAAGGATTAGACAAACCAAGGAGAATTGTATAGTAGCACCTCCGCCTCCTAAGGAGGGGGACCTTGTCAGCTGCATTGTTTCATCCCCTTGCACAGAGAGGAGGTGGCACTTCCTCTTGTGGCCAATAGATACGGAGTCTTAATTAGTATCTTTTGTTGTTCTTCTGTAGGAAATGAGTGATTCAGCCTGCTGAGGCCACTTCTGTCGTTTGTTAGGTATCCTGTGTGTCAGGGACACCTTCTTGAAGTCTCGCTTCTCTTTTCCTCAGCCTCGCCCTAGTGTAATTTATCAAGTGGCCCTGAAGTCACATTTGATGTTATCATGCCTTAAACCACACAGGTGCAGCCACAAAGAGGAAAACAGATGGGCAGGGTTTTTTTTTTTCTTTTTTCCCCATTTTGCAAGTTAAATAACCTTGCAAGGGGGGAGAGCATTACATAGTTTTGTGCAAGCTCCTGCCAATGTCAATACCATCTTTGGTAGTACTCTGTGAGGAGACAGGCACCAATTTAAACATTCTTTAAGAAAAAGAATGAGCAGGACTCTTGGGGTTTCGGTCTCAGCTACATTTCCCCTATTCTCTACTCTTCAAAAATTAGGATGGGGCTTCCCTGATGGCTCAGTGGTAAAGAATCCTCCTGCCAGTGCAGGAGATGTGGGTTGAATCCCAGATCCAGGATGATTTCCACATGCTGTGGAGCAACTAAGACCATGCCCTGCAGCTAGCCTGTGCTCCGGAGCCCATGCTCCTCAACAAGGGAAACCATCACAATGAAAAGCCCGCACACCACAGCTAGAGAGTAGCCCCTGCTCGCTGCATCTAGAGAAAAGCTCACACAGCAACGAAGACCCAGCACAATCAAAAATAAATATATGAATAAAATTATAGCATCTTTCCCTAGAGTAGGAAGGGGCAACCACTGCAGTACTCTTGCCTAGAGAATCCCACGGCCAGAGGGACCTGGTGGATTACAGCCCATGGGATGGCAAGGAGTTGGACACAACTGAGCGACTAAGCAGAGCATCCTTAGACTCTAGCACTCTTTCGAGTATGGTCCAGGGTCCCAGTATTTATCCCTAAGATCCTTTCATGGGTCCCTGAGGCCAAAACTATTTTTATAGAAATACTACGACCCTGTTTGCCTTTTTCCTCTCTGCTGTCATGGGGTGACAGTGTTTTCCAAAGACGCCATAATGTATGATAGCGCGAGAGACTGAACGCAAAGGGAGATGCGAGAACCCAGCTGTCTTCGATAAAGCCAGACGTTCAAGAGACTTAGGAAACTGTAAAATAATGACACTCTCCTCATGGAACGGTTTAGGTTTAAGAAATATTATTTTTCATTAAAATGTGACATATGAACTTGTCATGGATTTACAGTGTCTCTTTTATAGCTACTAAGATTTTGAAATTTCTAAAGTTTTAGTTTCTAATATGATCGATATTAGAATTTACAACTGTCAACTGAGGCATTTTGGGAGCCTCAGTCACACTGAAGCACGTCAAAGGAGCCCGAGAAGCACTGACGTCACACAAGAGCCCTCCGCGGAGGAGTAGGAAGGTCTGGGTTTCCTTCCTCCTTAGGGGGGCGGCAGGCAGTGCCCAGAGAGCGCGTCCCATGTGGAAACCTGAAGAAATTGCCCACGCCTAGAGATTACTGCAGATTCCCACTTGGCCACTTGGCCCCTGTAAGAAGACCCCGGCTGCTTCTTCCCACTCTTTTCCCCATTACTGTCCTGTTTGAAGTCCTGTGGTGTGGTGCCTGGGACTTAGGGCCATCCTGCTCCTTGTCCTTGGGGTCCTGTCCCCCACCCTACCCCAAAACCCCCTGCTCAGGAGAACTCTGCTTCCCTCCCCACCCCCTCAACTTTCCTCTTTGCTGTGTTCTGTCAGGAGAAAACAGTCCCCACCTCGCAGAGCTGCTGTGGTGAGTTAGTTCATCTCCAAAGGGCTCAGATGCTGCCTTCCATTGCGAACCAAATGATTTAATGCACTTCCATTCGGATTCTAACTCCTCGTGGTTGGTCTTCCATACTATGTAGGGAGGGCCTGGTAACATGACTGCTGAGGGACAGTCTCTTTGAAAAACTTCAGCCAGGACAATTTTAGTTTGTGTGAAAAAAGCCAGAAGCCTCTGTTATCATCCTCACCATTCTAAGAGGTGTAGTCATCCAGGCTTCATCCTTACTTCACACAGAAACTGGGGGATTTCTGTCTGGATCGAGGAATGGGAAGGACATTTACTGAAAGCTTTCTGTGCCCAGTCACTTTTCATAGTTTTGTTTTCTTTTTCGGCCGTCACCACAAGCAGCCTAACTTCAACAGCATCAGGCAAGGTTAGCTGTGTTCCCCATCCAGGAAATGGAAGCCTGGAAATAAGGAACCTGCTTACACCCAGGAGGAAATGCATATTTGAAATTCAGTTTGCCTGAAATAAAAGCCCCTAATTTTTCCATCACAACCAAACATAATGAGTGAGCCTTGACTGAGTTCTATAGCCAAAAAAATGTAGCATAGTCTTAGTGTATCAGCTTTCTTGGGCTGCTATAACAAAGCACCACAGACTCAGTGGCCTTAAACAAAAGAAGTTTATTTTCTCACAGTTTTAGAGGCCAGAAGTCCAAGATCAAGGTGTTTTCAGGACCAGTTTCACTCTGAGGCCTTTCTCCTTGGCTTTTAGTGGTCATCTTTTCCCTGTAACTTCACATGGTGTTTATCTGTGTGTGTCTCTCCAGATTTCCTTATCTGACAAGGACAAGAGTCATATTGGATTAAGACCCACCCTCATGACGTTATTTTATCTACTTACCTCTTTAAAGCCCCTATCTCCAACTACAGTCCCATTCTTAGGTATTGGGGATTCAGATTTCAACATATGAATTTTGAGGAGATAAGATTGAGCCCATAAAACACAAGTGGTCAACTTTGAACTTGGACTGGGTATGAGATGGTGTTACGGAACTCTTAATATTCGTGGATTGTGAATCTGCAGAAAGTGCCACTTTGGGTGGATGCACGATGAAACCCAGAGGCATGGGGATAGGTATCTGTGCTTTACTTTCAAACAATTCAGTGACCACAAAAAAAATTGTAAGAGTGATTTAAAACACTGCAAAAGATACCATGAAGGGGACAGACAGAGAAAGTACCTGCAACGTAAACAATACATGGGTTCTATTGTCTAAAACATATATGAAAACTCTTGCAGTTCATTAAATAAAGACCAAAAAAAGGCCCATATTGTATTTCCAGGAAGGAAGGGTGTATAGAAATATTGCACATTTTCCCAGAGACAGGGTGTTATCCTCTGCAGAGGTCTTCAGGCAAAGGTTCACGGTTCCGCGGCCTGGCAGAGTTTTAGTGTGGTCTTTCCTGAAGGCTAAGGCTTGAACACACTGGCCTTGAAAGATCTGTCCAAGTCCTTGTGATCAGGAGTTGGTTTTGATCTCCCGCATTTTTCTGTCTGTGAAGGACACTGGGAGGTCAGTTCTGTTCATTGCCTGGTGCTCTTGAGTGAAGGGGAAGCTCCCATAACTGCTAACACCACTTCAGACCTCCCAGTGCTCAGACGTACTCTGTGGGCAAGCTTTGTGGGTTGTTTTTTTTTTTGGAAGGGAAGGTATTTGTTTCTATGTATTAAGATTCACCTATGACACCAGCCACATATTATGTTATATATCTAAGGTAAATAAACCTCTTTGAATTGGTCATTAACAATTGCATTTCAAAAAGGTCAAAGGCACAGTATCAAAGAATTCAAGCCCATTGGATTGTATGCTTGAGGAACAGTATCCCACGAGTCTTGGAATAGTTCAGGTTTTATCCTGAAAATGTGTGTGGGGGGGGGGGGGTGCGGGGAGGGTGGACACTTTATCTTCAATTTATGTTACAGCTATTAAAAATTATTAAAAGTTAAATATCTTTGCCCTCAACTGTGAAACTCAGTAAAGCTTATGAATGAGAAGAAGCAAAATAAGCCATGCTTTGTAGTGCGTGGACACTTTGAGAGGCAGGGAAGATGGAAAATCACTGACTAGCCCCTGCAGTTCTCTCATAGATTAAGGAAAGAGTTTTTCCCAAATCTTGTTTCCAGAGATGTGATTGTTGCTGTTGTTCAGTCACTAGGTCAAGTCTGACTCTGTGACCCCGTGGACTATAACACACCAGGCTTCTCTGTTTTTCACCATCTCCTGGAGCTTGCTCAAACTCATGTCCATTGAGTCGGTGATACCATCCAACCGTCTTGTCCTCTGTCATCCCTTTCTGCTTCTGCCTTCAATCTTTCCCAGCATCAGGGTCCTTTCCAATGAGTCAGTTCTTCGCATCAGGTGGCCAAAATATTGGAGGTTCAGCTTCAGCATCAGTCCTTCCAGTGAATATTCAGGACCGATTTCCATTAGGATTGATGATTTGATCTCCTTGCAGTCCTAGGGACTCTGAAGAGTCTTCTCCAACACCACAGTTTGAAAGCAGAGATGTGGTAGCTTTCAAAGTTAAATCAGGAAGTCCATGGACAGAAATGTTTGTTTATACCATGTCAAATTCTGGACAAAATATTTATTTGAAGAATGAAAAATATTTATGTCTTGAAAGGCGTGTTGAGGCAGACAGTGATAGAAAGCTTTTAATCATTTTTCTTCCTGAGCTCTATTAGAAGCTACAAAATCTGCTTTGAAATGACTCTCACTTATGAGAGAATGAAGGACATAGTTCTCACTACCCCTGAATCTTGCTAATGTGGCAACAATCTCTGATCCAAATTGAAATTTTTTCTTTGTTCAGAAGTAAGGTTATGATTTCTTCCATTAAGAAGAGTGAACATTTCCACAGATTATTGTGGTACAAATTTTAGGAGTGAAGAAAAAGAAACTTGAGCTTACAAATAACAATGGTCTTAAAAAGAAAAAAAACACTAACATCATTTTTGAGAAGAAAACTTAAACATCTGGTTTCCTTCTGGGAAACTGCACTTTTTTTCTTTTTGGGGGAGCTTCATCTTTAAAAGAAAAAGTCTCTACTAGTCTAGTCTGCAAGTATAAAGTTAAGAGAATCACTACATATCTGAAAAATCCAACACGGCACATTGATTTTGTTTATTAGGATTACAGGTTAACAAAATTGGATATATACGTGTCCTGCCTGGCAAATTGAATATAAATATCAGTGTCAACATATGCTTGCCACAGTTAGAGAAGATTTCCTCGGCACTGTTGCCTTGAGCATTGCTGGAGAAATTTATAACCATCTGCCATCATCAGGAACTTAAATCCTGGATTACACAGATAATGACAAACAATTACTGCTTTTTTGCCTTCCAGACATGTTGCTCTGCGCTGTGCAGGGAGTTTTATGGAATACAGGCTTTATTCCATGTTTTAAGAACAGATATAGGCCTCTGTTAATATTTATTTTAATGATATCCTTGTAACCACATGATAAAGAGATTTTTAAATAGAACCCGTTCTGGTGTAGAATCACTCTTGCAAATTTAAATAGTCTTATGTCCACCATATGGGAAACAGAGTGAACCCAAAGTAAATGTTTTAAAGATTTGGTAATATTGGAATGATTGTTTGAGGGGATGCTGTTTCTGTAGTAGTATAGCTGAGCAATGAAGCCATGATTTAGGCATTTGAACTCCCACTTTCAGAGGTTTGAAATGTAATATGTTTCAGGTTATTTTCTTCTCTGAGCAGAATTTTCTGTTTTATTGTAAATTGCCACTGCCATTTAATTTGTGTGTATTTTTCTTGGTGTAAACTTCAAAAGGGATGTTGACCTAGTGGAAAACCCCTTGCCTGACGAATAGCATAAAAGTAGTAGCCTTCCCACATAGTACTTCAATCCTGGTTTCTCCTTAGATTCCTTTGAGATCAACTTTCAAAGAGTCCTTAGCAAATGGACATTTGTTTTAGGGATGGTATGTAGGTAGGAAAACACACACACACACACACACACATACCTCTCCCTGCCCTGCTATGTTATACCCTCTCTACCTAGATTAGGTATTAACTTGACTCAGTCAGAGAGACTTGGGCTTGAATTCATCTAGTTCAATAGAGTTGGTTAATATTCTGCCCCTACTACTAATGGCCCTATAATCTTGCAGAGGGGCAAGATGACAGTGTAGCTGGTGTATTATTCTGTAGAATAAGAATCTTCACTGTAACAGTATCCCCAGCTGATTCACAGGCACATAAAGTTAAGAAGTTCTGTCCAGTGGTGACTGGTGGTGAGGGAACCACCAGCCATGTGCAGCTGATGAGGCCTCAGAGGGGCCTGGAAAGCAGTAGAAATGGAGAAGCCCCCCTCCAAGAGAAAGCGCATGTGTGTGTGTGTGTGTGTGTGTGTGTGTGTGTGTGTGTGTGCACACGTGTGTGTGCCCACATGCTGGGGGTGCATGGGCGCCTGCGGAGAGATTGATAGAGAGGAAAAAGCTGAGGTTTCTAGCCTGGGAAACTGAGCCAATGTGGGTCATGGTGGAGGGACTGTCCATGGAGCCAGTTTGGGCACAAAGGGCAGGATTCTTCACACCGGTTCCTGGCTTGCGATGATGTTAGTACATCCAGGTGGTGTGAGCTTGGCACAATTGGAGATAAAGGTTGCACTCAGGGACACTGCTGCTTGGAATGTATGTTCCTGCCATTTGACCATGTGTATCAGGCCTCAAATGTTCATACCCTTTTACCTAGTAATTCTGTTTTCATGATTATACCCTAAAGAAATAAACTTTTCTGTACACCAGATTATGTGCTACACCAGATAATGTGCTTTTATATTGCTGCAATAGACAACCTAAATTTTCAACAATGAGGAACTAATTGATGATATATTCATCCAGGGAATTACTATGTGCAACTGAAATTTCCCAAGATATTATCGATGATAAAAGTAAAATGTTTAAGACATGTAAGAAAGAGGAAGATCAAGTCAACATAATCTCAAAAGAATTTCAAAATCTCAACATAATTTCAGAAAAAATAATCTACTTTTTGGAAAACATCAATACTTCATAGAATAGAAAGGCAGGAAATTAGATCAAAATAGTAATGCTAGTAATAGTTAACTTTTGGCTCTTTGACATTTTGATTTTTACTGTATTTATACTTTCCTGTATTTTTCAGGATCTTTTGAGATGTCTACAATCAGAAAAAAGTTAACCTTATTTAAGTAAAAATGAAGGATACTTATTTAGACAGCCTCTTCCCAGCCAGAGTGGCTGAGGACATAGTCTATTGGAGAGGTTCACAGGTGAGACCACTCTTTATGTGAGACCAGTACTGCCCACAAGGTTGTCTTCAAAGCAGTCTCTCCTTTGTTCAGCTGGGAGGTGAATGGAGGAAAGGGACTCAGGATATAGGTCCTAGTTAGGACCTTGGCTTTGCTCTGCATGTGATGGAAAACCACTGAAGGGGTTTGAAGCTGGGAGTGCTATGATTTGCACAGGAACAGAATTGCTCTGGCTCCTGTTTGTAGAATTAGCACTGGGGAAGCATGGTTATGGGCAGAGAGATCAGTGAGTAGGAGGTTTGTCCAGATGAGAAACGATAGGGTGGGAGTTGCAGAATGGACCATGGTTGGCTATCTGCCGAGAGTGGGCACACTGAGGTCTATGGACAGCTTACTTTGGGGCATCGGAAAGAAAAGGGTAAATGATGGAGTCGAGAATATTAGCCTGAACATCTGAGTGCATCTGGCATTCAGGGGGAAAGGCAGATTAGCAAGGAGGAGAAGTTAGGAGTCCTCGGTCAGGCTGGATCTTGAAAAGGCATCTCAACTTTCAGTGGTGATGCCAGGTACACACTGGGCATGTGAATCTAGTGGCTGGGAGAGAGTTTGGGGAGGAGATGTGCACCTGGAAACTCTCAGCAAGTCTGTGGTGTTTACAGTCACGGGGCTAGATAAGATCGCTTACAGAGAAAGTGTAGACAGAGAAAAGGCAGGAAGGCAGATCCTGGGGCATCCCAGCTTAAAGGATGGATGAGGGAAAGACCCAGCCCAGGATACTGGGAAGGAGCAGCCCACAGGGGGAGAAAAGCCAGGGGTCCTCTCTCAGAAGCCAAGTGGAGAAGGTGTATCATAACAGCTGCAAGGTCATTTGCACGTGAGCTACCGTGTGTACCAGGAGTTATAGGGACTTATAAGCTCTAAGTGTGCATCTGAGAATACTTCTTCTCCTGCTCCAGTGGATTCAGGGCCTCCCTTTTCTCTTATCAGCAGTCACTCCCCACTTGGCTAGCAGGAGGATTACAGAATCTTCTGAGCATGGCTGGAGGCTCCTGAAGATGGGCATGCGGGGTTGAGCCAGGTTAGTCAGAAGAACAGGATCTGGGTTGGTGGAGGAGGTGTAATGGGGAACAGGGCTTCGTGGGGGTCAGCTTCCTGCCAGAGTGCTCCTAGGGGCTGGCTGCTACTTTCTCTGCCACTGCCACCAGGCTGTCCACCAGCGGTTCCCTGCTCTCTGGCCTACTGAGAATGGAAACAGTCTCCTAAGTATGCAGCCTTTCTGACATTTTCTGAAGAGTTTTTGCTGCGAGTAAAAACCGTCCACAGTTTAAACTTCTCTCCTAAGAAATGCCATTGTTATAATGCTCAGGGGGAGTGGGAAGGTCAGTTCAGTTGAGTCGCTCAGTCATATCCGACTCTTTGCAACCCCATGGACTGCAGCACGCCAGGCTTCCCTGTCCATCACCAACTCCCGGAGTTTACTCAAACTCATGTCCGTAGAGTTGGTGATGCCATCCAACCATCTCATCCTCTGTCATCCCCTTCTCCTCCTGCCTTCAATATTTCCCAGTATCAGAGTCTTTTCAAATGAGTCAGTTCTTCGCATCAGGTGGCCAAACTATTGGAGTTTCAGCTTCAGTTATCACTCCTTCCAATGACTATTCAGGACTGATTTCCTTTAGGATGGACTGGTTGGATCTCCTTGCAGTCCAAGGGACTCTCAAGAGTCTTCTCCAGAACCACAGTTCAAAAGGGGGATGGTCAGAATACACTCGGTTGTTTACCTTCCATTCTCTATTGTAAACAAATAAATTTTAGCAATCTGCCTTGGTGAGTTGGGGTACCCAGGGGCTGCTGGCAGTCTGGGGTACTGCAGTAGATGGTCAGACCTGTGGAAGGGGGGCCATAGACATGTGAGGGCTAAGGTTCTATACCGTGTTCGGACATTTAGCCCAGCTTCCTTCCACCAGCTCAGCAGGACAGGATTTACCTTTGTGCCCCCACCATCCCTTCCCCCTGCCTTGTCATTGGTCACAACTGTCCTTCCCGCCCAACCACCAGCTTCGTGTGTCTGGAATCTCAAGTGTGAGGCTGTGTGTTTGTGTGTCTCTATGCACCCTTCAACTATGAGCATCCTTGACGCCATCTGATCTATTTTTATTGAGCTGCCGTTGTGTGCTGAACCCTTTACCTGTTCCAGCTTACAAGAGTGATCAGTCTTTAAACTCTCAAGTGACTCTGTGGCTCCCTGGCCTGTTTTCCGCTGTAAGTGCCCCCAGACACTGCATCTGTGAAGCGCCCGGCCTGTTAATCATTGCCAGTGCTTTGGCCTAAGGCTGTATTAGCTGCTGTGATCCCCATTCTTGACTGTGGCCTCTGCTGTTGAGCTCACTGCTGCTGCCTGGGTTCCCACAAGAGAGAGAACCCGACAGGCCTGCCAAAGGCCAAGTCCCGGGGAACCTCAAAGCCTGGGAGCCCAAGGGAGGAGGCCCAGGGTTGGGACTGAGGCTGCTGGTGTCACATATGCTGAGGAAGAAGGGAAAGCCTCATGGACTTCCAGGAGCAGCTTTACAGAGAGTGCAAGGGAGGAGGGCTCCATGACAGGCAGCGTGAAGGGGACGACTCTGGATTTCTGCAGATATTTGGGCACGCATGATGGGATGGGGATCTGTGAAGAAGGTTCGTTGGAGAATCTGCTTTGTCTCCAGAGGCCACAGATGATGCCCTGTCTTGTGTGGTGAAGTCTGGAGTAGATTCTCTATTTCTCTCTGGGTAGGAATCACTTGAGGCTCCGACTGCCTTTCCAGCACCTCCTAGATGTCCTGCCTGGTGTCACACATTGAGTAACAAGGCTGTGAGGGTGACCCAGGGTGTGGCTGATAGGCGTCTGTGCTGGGAGAGGCCAGGGAGACCCTCAATCAGGCATATTATAGGGTCCTCAGTAAGCCTTTGCATAAATAGTGTACTCAGGCTATGATATTGTAATTTTTAACATTAAAGAACTCACTATTCAGTCTTGTAAATACTTTTCAATAAAACCTCCCTTAATTATTGCAAAACAAAATCATCCTTTACTTGTGTGCAGAATGGACATTTGAAAGCTATGAGGGTTCTGCTGGCCCTGGCTACTCTGAGGTTAGTGTCCACTCATGAGGGTCAGCTGCCTGGGGGACATGACTCAGAGAACAAGGTCTGTCTTTTGAGTCATTTGCCTCTATTTACTTGCCTTTCAGTGATGGCAACAAAGCTTTTCATGGTTGCAAACACAATGTAAACTTGTTCTGATAAATATATGCAGTTCAACCAAGTGAATAGTGAGAACCTCTGACTGTTTAGCTGGTGGAGATAAGGGGGGAGGTAAGGAAGGAGACCCCTCTAACAATAGATCCGCTAATACCAGGGTCCGGAGACCCATGCAGGTCAATTCACTAAACCCTTAACAGACAGCACAGGACTTATCATAGGAAAGCAGGAGTAATGGCCTCCAGAGGCAGTGCTTGCTCAAGTGCTAAGCACCCCTTGATGCAGATGAGCCTGAAGTTGCATCCTTGACTAGGAAAACTACCCTGCCCAGTGTTCTGTGACCCACAGCTCCCGCACAGTTCTGTGTCTTCCGTGTTAGGTGAGATTCTTGACAGACGTGAATCAATCCAACGTGTTTGAGTACTACCCTGTGGATGGCACTTTGGGACTGCCCAGAGTTAAAGTTACAGCACTGCTCTCTATGCTCGGGTAAAGAACATAACCCCGTATCCATCTACAAAATAACATAAAGTTATGCAGGGTGCCACACACAATTTATTGTCGGTATAGAAAAGGATCATTTACTTAACAGTAGGTGAAATCACTGTTGATCTGAACAGGAAAGATATATTCTTTCTCCCAAGGCCTCTATCTAAGAGGGACAAAGACAGAATAATGATGGTATAGGCAGTGGAGGAGTTAGGCCAAGTGGAGAGAGTGGGGAGGTTTAGAGAGATGTGCAAAGTGCCCATGTGTGATGTCTTTGTCTAAACATACCATGCTTTTCCTGCCCCTGCCCTTAATCTCAGTGTTCCTGTTATGAACTCTTGTCTTCTTTTTTCTCTCAAAGTTATGCATGAACTTCAACTCACAACCTCCTGCTGCCTTCCCGTGGGCAATCCTAGGCTACCCCTGTCTAACTAAAAGGCTTCCAGTTTTCAGGCCAGTTCATTGAATATTCTGTCCCCACTGCTTCTGGGAAGGCAGAATACTGAATATACATCATGCAAAGGTGAGCACCTTGATGTACCTGGGATGGAGCAGAGGATTCCCTATGGGTGGATTAATTCATTCAGTCGATGCTTGCTGAATGTCTGTTACCTCATCAGGCACTGTTCTCATGCTGCAGGTGATGAGCAAAGAAGGAAAGTAGCCACCCCGTTGGAGCACAGAGTCCAGCTGGGAATACAGATAGAAACATGGTATTACAATGCAGGGGAGAGAATGCAGGGGTGATAGACATGTGCAGAGTTCAAGAACAAATAGGAAGGCTTGTAACCGAGTCTAAGTTTCTACTGCTCACTGCACAACAGGCCAATAAATCAAGAGACAAGGTACTGGAGCAAGGTATAGCCACTTTATTTGGAAAGCTAGCAGGCAGAAAAGATGGTGGACTAGTGCCCCAAAGAACCATCTTACCCAAGCTAGAATTCTGGCTTCTTTTAAAAGGGGAGACGGTATGGTTGGCTGTTGCAAACTTTTTGATGCAAGAATCCTTTGTTCTTGCTGGTTATTGTTCCTATAAACTTCCAACAAGACAATCACTGTATTCTGTTCTGCGTCTTGTTATCTCTATATGAATAGTAAAGATCAGAGCCTTGAGAATGGGCTATCGTGTATATTTCAGGGTATAGGCAACATTCTTTTACAAAAGGTACAGAGTCAGTGTGACAAGACATAGACAAGAGAGCACAAGGGTTAGAGCAAAAGGAATAGACCCAACATGGAGTCTGGTTATTCTTCTATTACAGGACCTCAGCCCAAATCATACTGATCAGGGAAGGATTCTCAGAGGAGGTTACATACGAACTGAGTCTGGAAGAACTGGGCACTAAGAATAGATGAGAAAAGAGGCCAAAATGCAGTACTTGGGTGCAGTCTCAAAAACGACAGAATGATTTCTGTTCATTTCCAAGGCACTCAATATCACAGTAATCCAAGTCTGTGCCCCAACCACTAATGCCGAAGAAGCTGAAGTTGAATGTTTCAATGAAGACCTACAAGACCTCCTAGAACTAACACCAAAAAAGATGCCCTTTTCATCATTTTCATCATAGGGAACTGAAATGCAAAAGTAGAAAGTCAAGATACCTGGAGTGACAGGCAAGTTTGGCCTTGAGGTACAAAATGAAGCAGAGCAAAGGCTAACAGAGTTTTGCCAAGAGAATGCACTGGCCATAGCAAACGCCTTTTCCAACAACACAAGAGATGACTCTACACATGGACATCACCAGATGGTCAATACCTAAATCAGACTGATTATATTCTTTGTAGCCAAAGATGAAGAAGCTCTATACAGTCAGCAAAAACAAGACTGGGAGCTGACTGTGGCTCAGATCATGAACTGCTTATTACAAAATTCAGACTTAAACTGAAGAAAATAGGGAAAACCACTAAACCATTTAAGTATGATCTAAATTAAATCCCTTAAAGTTATACAGTGGAAGTGATGAATAGATTCAAGAGATTAGATCTGATAGTGTGCCTGAAGAATTATGGACAGAGGTTCATAATATTGTACAGGAGGCTGTGATCAAAACCATCCCCAAGAAAAAGAAATGCAAAAAGGCAAAATGGTTGTCTGAGGAGGCTTTTCAAATAGCTGAGAAAAGAAGAGAAGTAAAAGGCAAAGGAGAAAAGGAAAGATATATCCATCTGAACACAGAGTTCCAGTGAATAGCAAGGAGAGATGAGAAAGCCTTCCTCAGTGAACAATGCAAAGAAATAGAGGAAAACAATAAAATGGGGAAGATTAGAGATCGCTTCAAGAAAATTCAAGATATCAAGGGAACATTTCATACAAAGATGGGCACAATAAAGGACAAAAATGGTATGGACCTAACAGAAACAGAAGATATTAAGAAGAGGTGGCAAGAATACACAGAAGAACTATACAAAAAAAGACCTTCATGACCCAGATAATCACGATAGTGTGATCACTCACCTAGAGCCAGACACCCTGGAGTGCAAAGTCAAGTGGACCTTAGGAAGCATCACTACAAACAACGCTAGTGGAGGTGATGGAATTTCCAGTTGAGCTATTTCAAATCCTGAAATATGATGCTGTGAAAGTACTGCACCCAATATGCCAGCAAATTTGGAAAACTCAGCAGTGGCCACAGGACTGGAGAAGGTCAGTTTTCATTCCAATCCCAAAGAAAGGCAATGCCAAAGAATGCTCAAACTACCACACAATTGCACTTATCTCACACACTAGCAAAGTAATGCTCAAAATTCTCCAAGCCAGGCTTCAACAGTACCGGAACCAAGAACTTCCAGATGTTCAAGCTGATTTTAGAAAAGGCAGAGGAACCCAGAGATCAAATTGCCAACATCTGTTGGATCATTGAAAAAGCAAGAGAGTTCCAGAAAAACATCTGCTTTATTGACTACGTGAAAGCTTTTGACTGTGTGGATCACAACAAACTGTGGAAAAGTCTTCAAGGGGTGGGAATACCAGATCACCTGACCTGCCTCCTGAGAAATCTGTATGCAGGTCAAGAAGCAACAGTTAGAACTGGACATGGAACAATGGACTGGTTCAAAATTGAGACAGGAGTACATCAAGGCCATATATTGTCACCCTGCTTATTCAACTTATTTGCAGAGTACATCATATGGAATGCTGGGGTAGACGAAGCACTTAATTGCTGGGAGAAATATCAATAACCTCAGATATGCGGATGACACTACCCTTAAGGCAGAAAGTGAAAAGGAACTAAAGAGCTTCTTGATGAAAGTGAAAGAGGAGAGTGACAAAGCTGGCTTAAAAGTCAACATTCTAAAAACAAAGATTATGGCATCCGGTCCCATCACTTAGTGACAAATAGATGGTGAAACATGGAAACAGTGAGAGACTTTATTTTCTTGGGCTCCAAAATCACAGAGCAGGAAATGGCAACCCATTCCAGTATCCTTGCCTGGAGAATTTCATGGTCAGAGGAGCCAGGCGGGCTGTAGTCCATGGGGTTGCAAACAGTCGGACACGACTTAGTGACTAACAAACAAAATCCCTGCAGATGGTGACTGCAGCCTTGAAATTAAAAGATGCTTGCTCCTTGGAAGAAAAGCTATGACCAACCTAGACAGCATATTAAAAAGCAGAGACATTTCTTTGCCAACAAAGGTCCATCTAGCCAAAGCTATGGTTTTTCCAGTAGTTATGTATGGATATGAGAGTTGGACCATAAAGAAAGCCGAGTGCCAAA
Source organism: Antilocapra americana (assembly GCA_007570785.1). NCBI lineage: Eukaryota > Metazoa > Chordata > Mammalia > Artiodactyla > Antilocapridae > Antilocapra > Antilocapra americana. The sequence continues at coordinate 432,252 of ML663573.1, forward strand.
GAATGGATGCTTTTGAACTGTGGTGTTGGAGAAGACTCTTGCGAGTCCCTTGGACTACAAGGAGATCCAACCAGTGAGTCCTCAAGGAAATCCTTCCTGAGTATTCATTAAAAGGACTAATGATGAAACTCCAACACTTTGGCCACCTGATGTGAAGAACTGACTCGTTTGAAAAGACCCTGATGCTGGGAAAGATTGAAGGCAGGAGGAGAAGGGGACGACAGAGAATGAGGTGGTTGGATGGCATCACCGACTCGATGGATGTTGAGTTTGAGCAAGCTCCAGGAGTTGGTGATGGACAGGGAGGCTTGGGGTGTTGGAGTCCATGGCGTTGCAAAGAGTCAGACAGGACTGAGGACTGAACTGAACTGAACTAATAGAAGAAAAAGGCCTTTCCAGGTGGCTCAGTGGGTAAAGAATCCATCTGCAATGTGTGAGGAGAGGAGACGTGGGTTCAATCCCTGGGTCAGGAAAATACCCTAGAAGAAGGCATGGCAATCCACTCCAGTATTCTTGCCTGGAAAATCCCATGGAGAGAGGAGCCTGGCAGGTTATAGTCTATAGGGTTGCAAAGAGTCGAACATGACTGAAGCAACTAAGCATATAAACACACACACACATAGATGAAAAAATATTCATTGAACATGTGAAATGCATTTAGAAACTCTTGTCAAGCACAAAAATGCAAATACCTGAGTTTCAGCACCTTTTCTGCATGATTATGTTAAGCCATGAGCTCTCAGCAACATTATCTTTGTTTTCTTAAGGATCTGATTGGTCTCAGTGCTGAGCTCAGAGCTCAAGATGATGTCTCTGCGGTGAACAGTGTGAGGAAGACTCAGAGGGTATCACATGCTTCTCAGTTATTATTTAAAGAGTTTTTTACAATAGAGTATATAAGTGATACCTGATAATTGAGGATGGGAAGGCAAATAAAAGCTTCACAGACTTAAGTTCTACCAGCCAGAGTGGCTACCACTTGTAACATTTTTGTTTTACATCCTTCCAGATGTTTTCCTGCAAGCTTGTCTTTTTTTTTTTTATTCCTCCAAAAATAGGATCCTACTATCCTATGCATCCTGGTTTACAGTCTGCCATATGCAGCCAATATTTTGTGACCATGTTGAACATTTATTGAAGTATAAGCTTTGTAGCAAAGTAATTCCAAGTGCCTCATAACACCTCCAGTTTGCTTTGTGAGTCCAGTAGAGATACAGAGAATCAGTTCCCAAGTTTTTCATTCTTACCTCGCTGGTATTGGTTGTAAGGATACTGGTGTTAAAAGACAAGGAAGAGGCAAATGAAGAGGAACTCTACCTCGAAGCGGTATTTTAAATAATAATAAAAAAAAAGAACATTGTCTAAGACATTTTGCCATGAAATGGTACATATCACTAACCATAGGTTTTATTTACTAGAAAGTTCCTGGAGAAACTAGCTAACTTTAAGTTAGAGAATATCAAAGACTAAAATTTGTGTGCCTTTCCAGGATGACTTCGTTTGAATTTCCCTTTGGAACTTAGTTGATATTTTGCTAATGATGTAATTATTTATTTAGGCTTTTAAACTATTCTGTCCAAATACCTTATGCAATGGTTTCTTCTTTTTAAGCACCTTTTATTTATTCTTACTAAGCCAAAAAGCACACTTCACATCTGGGAACAGCTAACGGATGGACTTGCTTTCCTTTGAAGACTCATAATTCACTTTCACATCCGAGGTCCCATGGATGAGACAGGGTTGCTGCCCTTGAGGTCACAAGGGCATCTTCTAATGAAGAATCCAGGCCAGGGCATCACCTGGAAAAGCACTGTTCGGGGGCACCCTCCTGAAGGAGGTCATTGGCATTGGAGCTTGGCCAGGTGACAAAGGGTGGGAGTGATGCACCAGGCAGAGGCGAAAACAGGATGGAATCCAGAGAGGCAGGAATTGTCTCCAGCAGAGGAGGTATAGGCAGGCAGTACTGCCAGCATGCGCAGTGCTATGTGAGGCTCACAGGAGTTGGGGTAGAGATGGTGGTGATGGCTTACGGTGAACAATGTCAGATTCGTGATCTCCAAAGAAGGAGATTTAGCTTTGGGACCAAGGACTAGGCTTGATCACTCAAGACCTTTTGTGTAGCAGAGTTTTATTAAAGTATAAAAAGGTACAGAGAAAGCTTCTGACATAGACATCAGAAGGGGGTCGGAGAGTACCCCCCTTGCTGGTCTTAGCAAGGTCTTATATGCTTTTGTCAGATCCACTCCCACAACATACATCTTAAGATAACAGGGTTAGAACTAACAATAGAAGAATCTTACCATACCCACTGCCACAGTATACAAGTTTTAAGATAACAAGATAGTCAGAATGTTCTTGCTAAGGAGAAACATATCCACAAGCAAGATACATAGTGACTAAGACAAAACAATGTCGAAAAAAAAAAGTTTGTCCTTTTTTCCTCCTTGAGAGCCTTGGACCCCTTTCTCCTCAGGGACTCTGGACTTCTTATCAACCTTCCTAGAAATTGACTTTCTCAGTAGGATGAGTAATTAGCCAAGAGACTATTTTGAGCTGTTCTCCAGGCAGTTGGAGATAAAGGTCTGAAGGCTTTGCTTAAAGCTGTAAATAATGAATAATTCAGGAGCCTCTGAAGACCTGTGCCCTAGACATCTCAGTGGCAGAACCAAGGGAACAGAAGCACAAATGGAGTCAATGAGAGATGAGGCAATGAGTGAATCATAAACAGTGACAGTGAAAAAATATGGTCAAGTAAGGGAGCTAATGAAAACCAAGGGGAGGAGAGGGAGGCACAGAGCCCAAAGGGGAGGTTTATCACAGTCTAGGTGAAGAGAAAACAGCCAGTGGAGAGGGGAGGGTTCAGATATATGGGGGAGAGTGATGTATGGATGCTATCGAGAATGGTGGTGATGAGATGCCCCTCCTCAGTTCTGACCATCCTCTCCTCTGAAACTGCAGAAAGACAGTAAAGAAGAGAAGCCAGAGATGTATTCTAAATGCAGGACTTAGGAAGTGGAGAGAGACAGAGAGTTCTGCTGGCCTTGTTTTCCTTAACATAGCAGTCTGCCTTCTGAAAACAGGGGGTGGGGTGAGTTAGGAGGTTTGTGGGCAAGGGGAATGATAAATCTGCTGCAGAGAGGAACTATAGAAGGAGTGGATGAGGGTTAAGGCAGGACCAGCTATCCCAGGACAGTCCCTGGCACACAATAGGTGTTCAGGTAACATTCCATTAAAAAAATAATGTCAAAAGATGATTGCATAGCATCAAGAACCCAACTGAGGCTGGCAAACCACACAGTTATTGTGTCATGATGCGTGTGTGGTTTTTGTCTTATAGATACAGTAGAAAGTTGCAAAGGAGAAAGATGGACACTGACCTTGTGCTGTTCTTTTCCTGGGCATCTGCAGAGTTCAAGAGTGGAGGAGAATGAAGGGTATTGTTAAGAGAGTGGTTAGCGCGTGAACCAGGAGGATCTGATCTACTCCACCCCTCAGTTTGGGTGCTGAGGAGTGGAGGCAGTAAGAGTTGCAAAAGTGGGACTTTATGTGTCCATAATAAATGCCATATGTACAAAAGTTTGCTCATTTTTAAATGATGATATTCATATATTATTCAAGTTTTCTAAAATTTAAATTATGATATTCATGTTATTAATTGTAAGTTTTTCTAAAATAAAATAAGAAGCAGTCTAAACTTCCAATAACAAAATATACTAAGATGTTCAAGGTGGTAATGAGAGAAACCCATGCATATGTTCCTGGGAATTTGTGATGATATCACATTTCAGTGGGGTAAACGTGGCTGTGAGAAGTCTCAATGTCCAGCACAATATTAAAAATCAGATCTGGTCCTTTCTCCCTTCTGAAAATATAAAGGACTATGCTGAATTCATATTGATGGTTACTACACACATTCACCCATTCAGGGATTAGCATTGTTCCTGTCTGGGTACCACTTACACACTGGGTGCCATGAGTAACTAGGAGACATGGAAGAGACTGCCTGATCATCAGACCGGTTTTTCCTTTGGTTTAGGAGAAAAGGTCAACTAACCTACTACATGTCTTTGGAAACAAAGTATGTGATCAAGTAGCTGCATGAATAGTAGAGAGTAATAAATGTGAAAATGATTTTGCAGTGTAGAAAAAAAAGCATGGCTTAGGATAGTCTAATAAAGCTTGATGATTTGGTGAAACTGTAAATAGCAGTTGGAGAGAAAAAGTATGAAAAGCTCAAAAGGCAAATGGTATACCTTCAAAAGGTTACCCACTGCTGTCTTGACTTCTGCAATTGAACCACACTCAAGGCTAACCTGAAAGCTGCCAAGAGGCCTGAAACATAGCTTTGGGGATACAGCATTAATAAACAAATGAAGTAAACAGAAATACACGTTTAAAATATTTTAGCTAAAGAGTAAATCAGTTTCTCCACTACTGGGTCAACTGGTCGAAATTCAGACATATGGAGAAACTGAACTTTTAATTCCAAACTCTAAGCTTAATTCTGGGAGAAAATCCATTAAAGTAATGAAGTAAGGAAACAACTGAGCAATGAATCTTTATTTTGTAGAGAATACAATGAAGGATGGGCAGTACATCACCATTTTCTTGCTTTCGGCTTGTTATAAAAACCGACCTCTTTGCCTAAGAGTTGCCAGGCTGTGGTTTGTAACGGACTTCAGGGTAGGAGTGGCTAGGAATTTATAGGATGTTCTCCTTCCAAGAAGAGCTAGGAGAATTGTTTTTTTGGATGCAGAAACTTAAAACTATCCAGCTTTTAAAATAATTGAGTGACTTTTCCCCTGGAAAAATAATTAGTACTCTGTCCTTTTTAACTTGAATAGTCAATAGAGCTGCCATTGGGATCCAAAAGAAATGAAAACATAGGTGGCTATGGTTCCTTCCCATAAAGGGCTTATAACAACAGAATACTTTGAATTTTACACAGACTGTTTTGCATTATTTCATTAAGCTTACTCCAGTACATTTCAGTTAGTTTCCTGGAGTGCAAGTAAATTGCAGTTTTCACTGCTTTTTGAAAAAAAAAATTGGGGTGGGGGGAACTGTGGAGATTTACCTGCGGCAAATTTCGCTTTTAATAAGTGACACTGAGATGTTTTCAAGGCCCTGAAATAACTGAATGGTGATTTAAAGAATCTTATAACTAAAATAAAAAAATAGGAAAGTGATGGATGGACATTAGAGGAATCCAGTTCTGTTGTTTTTTTCATTTGAAATTTGTGGATCCATTATGTCATTCATTGTTCCAAAGAATTAAGAAATGTGTCCGTTTAGGTCTAATTTTGTCCTTTTAAATGTTTCTAATCTCAGTTGTCTTCACTCAGAGGACAAACATCTCAGCTTATCTGGTGCTACATTTTTTAATATTCCTTTCATGGGTTCAAACATGTTAGTCATCATCACACACATTTCCAGTGAGTTACGAATATGATATCTCTGTATTTCCTCAGTTTCTAGACTCTGGATTTTTAAGATACTCAATCAATTTAACATTTTTACAAGGAAACTACGTAAACAAATTGTGCTAAATGTTCATGTTAATTGTAAGCTACATCCTGATTTCAGGTATGTTTTTATGTGTGTCTTAAAATAAGGAAACTTGATAGGAGCGCAGTGATTTGACAGCACCAATTAAAGCTGTCAAGCGTATCAGGGGCCCTAGTTCCATGCACTGCACAGCCCTCATGATGGATTTTGATTATGTGCCTTGCAGAAGGCAGCACTATGGGCTTTTCCTATTTAAAAATTTAAATAATATCATCATCTTTTGGGTGTTAACAGAGGGCATTTTTAACTCGAAGGAAATGAAGCAATTATTATCTATCATGCTTGTGTTATCATTAGTAGATAAGTTAGTGGCTTCCTGTGCAAATAATTGGGGATTAGTATATCTAAGATTTGGGTTCTCTTGAAGACAAAAAAAAAATTTTCTATAGATATGAATCCCTCTTCAAGGTCATTAGACAAACTTCAGAGTGTTAAAGTGCATGAAAATATGCCCTGTTCTGAATTTTTATACATTGTGTGAATAATAATTTGGCATAAAACTGCTGGATCATGGTGTGCCATTTATGGATTTTTTTGAAAAGTTAATGTGATATATAATATAATACTCATAAGTGTCATGCTTAACAGAACAGAGAGGGAACAGAGAGTCTTTTGAGCATCCATGACATGGAGAGAGCAGGGCCATCTGGTTTACCTGGCAGCAGCTGTGGTGCCAGTATAGCATCTGTTATGTCAGGGGTCCCCAACCTCTGGGATCTAATTCCTGGCAATCTGATGGAACTGATGTAATAATAATAGAAATAAAGGGCACAATAAATGTAATGAGCTTGAATCATCCCAAAGCCATCCCCACCCAGTCCATGGAAAAGTTGCCTTCCACGAAACTGGTCCCCGGTGCCAAAAAGGTTGGGGGCTGCTGTGTTATGGGATTAACTCTGTTTAGTTAGCCCCTTGTTTTGGTTCACTGAGGACTTCCTCCTGTTCCTTTCCTGTGGCTATCCATTCTTCACAGATACTGCCTCTAGACAAGGGAAGAGATCTTCCTGTCCTTGCTTTTGTTTATACTCTTGCTTTCAAATCAGCACTTAGATAAAAATCCTTTGTTTAATCCTTTTCGCCCTAGGTTTTTCACACTTTGAAACATGCTCTTTGTTAGCAGTTAGATGCCTCCTGAATAAGACTCGGCTTATTGTACTCTAAATGGATGTATTGTTTTAGAAATGTAAATCATTTGGAAGGGGCTGAAGTCAAACATAGAAACGTCATTCCTTAAGTGGCAGCCACTGCTAAGAGTTGCTGTGTTAGTGTTGGTGGTCACCAACTTGTTCTTTTCTAAAGCATCTATCAAACCTCTGCTCTGCAAAGTGAGCATATGAGCATCTTTTAGGCGTCTCTTCTCATGACTAATGTGACAAACCAATCCTGGTTTACCCAGGACTTTCCCAGTTTTAGTATTGAAAGTTCCACATCCAAGAATACCCCTCACTCCCAGGAGGGTCAGCCCTTACCTGTAAACTCCAACGTGTTAGACCAAAATTTTTGCAGCATCATGTTAATACGTGTTGTTGGAACATAGCTATGAATACTTGTTTTGTTTATGTGCTTAGTCACTTGGTTTTGTCCCACTCTTTGCGAACCCATGGACTGTAGCCAGCCAGGTTCCTCTGTCCATGGGATTCTCCAGGCAAGAATACTGGAGTGGATAGCCATTCCCTTCTCCAGGAGATCTTCCCAACCCAAGGACTGAACCCGGATCTCCTGTATTGCGGACAGTTACTTTATTGTCTGAGCCACCAGGATTGTTTCTAAAATCAAAAGCTAATATGCAAACAGTATTCACTTTGAAGCCACAGAATATAATAAGGTCCATAGAGAAAGTAATTCCATACTGAATCACTGAGTTTCACTGCTTGAAAGAGTTTGTTTCAATGGCTTCTATTCTTTATAGACACTCTTCTGTTTGGGGGTTGTATTTGGCTCCTATTGTTTTTCTGCATCTGTGCTGTTCCCTTCCTTAGATTCCTGTTTTGTTTTTATTTGGTAGACTATTGCCTCTGAGTAACTTTTTATATATAATATGTATGGATGGTGAGCTCTGTTACTGCATGTTTGAAAATGTCTGATTTTGCCTGCACACTTGATTGATAATTTCAGTCTAGATTCAAAATGATAGCTCCTCAACTTTGCAGGCATTGCCCTTCTGATACCTACAATCTAGTGTAGCCAATATGTCTGCTGTTAGACTGATACTTCTTAGTTGACTGTGTATGCGTCTACATTTTTCTGTCTACCTCTTTGAATCTTTGGGAAATTTTTATTTTATTCTTAGTTCTGATGTTTTACCAGTGATATATTTTCATTAATCCTTCTTTCTTTTTTTGGCCTTTATGATCTGAAGTCTCTTATAGCTCAGGATATTTTCTCCCCACTAATCCTTCTGCACTGATTCTCCCTGTGTTTTAGATTTTTCTTTGTTTTTGCTGTATGTTCTGGAGATTTTTCTTGGCTGCAATTTTCCCACCTGCTGGATGAGCCTTAAGCCATATAAATGCTATTATTTAGTCCACTGAGTTTTCTGTTTTGGCATTTATTTGTTTAATAATCTGCGGACATTCCCATTCTTGCTCTTTTTTTTTCCCATGAAATGAATGTGAATATTTATGAACATTGTGGTCCCATCACTTCATGGCAAATAGATGGGGAAACAGTGGAAACAGTGACAGACTTTATTTTGGGGGGCTCCAAAAATCACTGCAGATAGTGACTACAGCTGTGAAATTGAAAGATGCTTACTCTTTGGAAAAAAAGTTATGACCAACGTAGACAGCATATTACAAAGCAGAGACATGACTTTGCCAACAAAGGTCCATCTAGTCAAAGCTATGGTTTTTCCAGTAGTCATGTATGGATGTGAGAGTTGGACTATAAATACAGCTGAGTGCAGAAGAATTGATGCTTTTGTACTGCAGTGTTGGAGAAGACTCTCAAGAGTCCTTTGGACTGCAAGGGGATCCAACCAGTCCATCCTAAAGGAAATCAGTCCTGATTATTTATTGGAAGGATTGATGATGAAGCTGAAACTCCAATACTTTGGCCACCTGATTAGAAGAGCATAATCATTGGAACAGACCCTGATGCTGGAAAAGATTGAAGGTGGAAGGAGAAGGGGCTGACAGAGGATGAGATGATTGGATGGCATCACCAACTCAATGGACATGAGTTTGAAGTTGGTGATGGACAGGAAGGACTGGCGTGCTACAGTGCATGGGGTCACAAAGAGTAGGACACGACTGAGCGACTGAACTGAACTGAACTGATGAACATTGTTCCAGCCCTTAAGAAAATGTTATTCTTGACAATGATGATCTTGACAGATGATCTTCTTGGATTGCTTAAACATTTTCTTTTCCAGCATCAAACTCTTCTTTAATTTGTTAATTTGTAGATAGAATGCATCGCTGTTTTCTGCCAAAACTCCTGCTCCAACTAAGTTACCCATCTTAGTTCCTTGGAATAATTTAGGCTTTCTAGTTTCGTGTGCTGCTCTCCCATTGTTTTGGAATGTCTTTCCTTCCCTCTTCTAACTCTTCTCCAAATGTTATTGTGATTGCCCACTTTGTACCTCATTTACTCAGAAGGTCTGAGACCTCCCCCTTCTACCACCCTCAACCAGAAGCAGTCTCTCTTTTCTCTTAACAATTCATTGAGCCTTGGGACTTCGCTGGTGGTCCAGTGGTTAAGACTCTGTGCTTCCAATGCAGGGGGCATTCAATCCTTGGTCAGGGAACTAAGATCCCACATGCCACGTGGTGTGGCCAAACCCTGTCTGCAGGAAAGGAATGGAGACACATATAGAGAATGAACTTGAGGACACAGTGAGGGAAGGAGAGAATGGGACAAGTGGAGGAGGTAGTATTGACATATATACCCTATCATGTGTAAAAGAGATAGTTGGTGAGAAAGTTGCTAGGGAACACAGGGAGCCCAGCCTGGCACTTTGTGATGACTTAAAGGGGTAGGATGGGGGGAGGCGCTAGAGGAAGGGGATATATGTATAATCATGGCCAATTAGCATTGTTGTGCTGCAGAAACCAACACAACATTGTAAAGCAATTTTCCTCCATTAAAACAAAAAAGTAACTTCAAACAAACAAAAACAAAAAAAACCATTCATGAGCCTTGATTGAAGCTTCTTTGTCATCGCCCCTCTCTCACCCTTGTTGAGGGTCACTCCTGCTAGAGCAGGATTCCTGAAATGAAGACAAATAAGAAGACAAGACAATTCCCAGACATGGAACAGAGAACGGGGAGTTCTAGAGAGCAGGTGTAGGCTGCCCCAATCAGGTACCTCTTGTGAAAAATAGCTAGTCAGTGGCTAGGGGCTCACGTGCCTACCTCTCTCATCTAGAAGCTTAATTGAACCAACACTTAATTTTTAAAATTGTTTTATGTTCCAAAAGTCTTCTAAGTAACAATTAGTTGATAGATGACCAAAATAGAAACTGTTAAAATTCTCTGTCTGTAGCAGGAAATAGAATTACAGGACCTGGATGCATTCCTAAAATTTCTTTGTGGTTTGGCTGCAGTAAATTACTACTTTACATATAGCTTTTAAAATATATTTAGACTTAAGTTTAAAGAGTAAGAACCACTTGTATAAACATCATTGAATACCATTCTTTTAATGAATGGGGTAATGTTATTTATATTCATTCTTCACTTCCTCTGGAAAGTCCATGTCTTTAGTGGAGAGCTTTAACTTATATTCCCCCTGAAAAGTGAAAGGAATTCACCTTGATGTATTTTAATTCAGCCACAGAATTCTCACTATTGCTACTGAAAACTGCTTGGCCCACATCTCTTAGTGTGATGATTTTTAACTGGATTGTCATCAAATAACACATGGCTGTGCATACATCCTAAAGTAGTAAATTTATATGTTTAAGGGATTAGAATAACTCTTAGTTTATGTGTGCTTTTATATTGAAAATCCTCCCTTTTTCTCTCTCTCTCTTTTTTTCTTTTGAAGAGAAATTTTGCAGTTAGTGTTTCAGTGAAGCAGTGAAATGAGGCAGGAACTAGTGATGGAGGGCTTGCTGGGTGGACGTGAGGAGCCTGGGTTCATCAGTCAGCAGGGAGAGGGAGGGCTTTTGAAGGATTGAAGCAAGGAAGCCACGTGATCACATTTATCATATAGATGACAGGATGGAAGTAGGATTGGAGGCAGCCCAGAAGGAGGTCGTAGTATCACCCATTTCAGAAAGTAATGAAGCCATGGACCAAGGCAAGAAAAGTGTTTCTGTCCAACTCTAAAATTTGCACTATACTAATCGTGCCACCATTAGACTAATTTCCTGGTTATTTTGTTAAGATTTGGCTCATGGATCTTGGGGGTTCTTGGAGATTCTTATGCAGTCCTTTTATTTTAGAAATGTAAAGCCCGAGGCCTAAAGAAATGAAGTTTCATGTCACTGTATGGCAAAACCAACACAATAAAGTAAAGAAACTTAAAAAAAAAAAAAAAAAGAAAGAAAGAAATGAAGTAATTTCTCCAGGTCAGGCAACTCATTACGTGGAAAGCTTGGGTTTGGACCCAAGTCTTCTGATTCCCAAACCGAAGCTTTTTGGTGATGCTTCCCACCTGTCCTACCTGCTCTCAGCTAGGCACTTGCCCAAGCCAGTGTCCCACCTAAACATCTATCACCTGGTGGTTGATGACACAATGGGATGTTGATAACTATCTTTCTCTAGTCAACTCATACCCCGACTCTTCCAAATGACTTATTTCTGTTATCACTCTTCCCAAGTGCTCGTTCTTGCCCACCACATTCAGAGGATGGTCTGTCTCTTATTTTCCAGAGGAAATAGAAGTTATCCAAGAACACATGGGCTACTGCCTGCCATCAGATCTACTAACCTCCATCTGCCTGCCCTTTGCTGTAACAGCAAGTGTCCCGCCTTATTTAATGCTGGATCCTGGGTCCCAGGTTCTCTTATCTTTTCAAGGAGATTTTTGATAATTTTCCCTGTTCTAGTGTTTTCAACCGTTTCTTCCCTAAAAGATGTAGCCTGTCATCATTTATGTATCAAACTGGACTTTTTCTTTTAAAAATGCTGCTTAGAATACCTGTCCAGTGAGCACATTTCACTCAGTTATTAATAGCTATTCATGAGTGACCTCTATGTGCTTGCTGTTGGGTATCCTGTCATGTACAGAAGAAATGGGGTCTCGTATGGTCTCATGGGAGAAACAGACGCTGAACAAGTATCTGTCCTTGCTGAACATTCATATTGGACAGTGCAACTCTAGCCAATTTTATGGCAGTAGGCCCTATATTTGTTTTTTCGCATGTGGTGTGTTTCGGTTTCATAGTAAAATTTGTGGTAGTGAGTTCTCTCTAGCATATCGTGCATTACCAGAGGCCTGGCCTTTGCTCTGGGTTTAATTTTAATATCAGATGACCAAATGCCCATGCTATTACAAGCTAGTGTACACACCTAAATATCCCCACTAAAAATGCACATTAACTGAATCTGAAGAAATATTAATCTGCTCATGGAGCTGGAAACTAAAAATCACATATTTGTTCTGAATAAAATTTATTCTCAAATAAAAATACTTAATATAATCTAAACCTGAAAGATAGATTGAAAAAAATCCTAAAGACTCTCCTTTTAAAATTAGCAAAATAACTGTGTAAGCACACACTAGGCGTGCTAATGACAAGTTTAATCGAAATAAAAAGTCTTCTCAAGTACAGATGTAAAATGCCATGGTATCTTTCCGTGTGTCAGTTATTACCCTCCAAGTTTCCTCATGGGCTACATAACTCAGTTTTAGCATTTCCCCTCTTTTTGGAAGTAAAAGCAGTCCACATTAGCAAAACCAAAGATTTCCAGGAAGTACTAGTTGCTATAATGGTGGGGAACGTGTAGATGAATAAATCACTGTTTGTTAGCAACTATAAAATATTTTATTGGAAGTCTGTCTTCTATATTCAGGTTTCCTTGAACCTGAAAGCCTATTGAGATATCCTCAAGATGAATGTTAAATAAAAACTCCGTGATATATTTGGTAGTTCATTTTTTAAAAAAACTGGTATGTCAAAGACTGCTTTTCTTGACTGATGTGGAAAGGTTGGGGGAAAAAAGGCCTTCACTGAAAGGAAATTACCTTTCTAAATATAACATTCTAAAGTGATGTAACAGTTTTTTCCATATGTTGCGTGAATAAAAGTAGTGTTTTTACAGAAGTGTTTTACAGTACTCACTATTAAACTGGCAACCACAAATTCAAATTTCTAAAGCTAGCTCCCAAAATATTAGTTTATTAAATAGCTAGTATAAAAAAGAAACATGATATCTTTGGTCTCCCTGTACCAAAATCTATTTTACTTTTGAGCCAGTCCAACTTTAAAAACCACAGCCATATGAATTCTGTTCATTTTAGAGGATTTTCCTATGTAAACTAACATTGTGTATTTTTATTCCTTGCTAACACATTCTGAATCACTTGAAGTTATTGGTCTAGGTTGAAAGAAGCTCTTGGACTCTAATCTATATTCCTCTAATCTATAAAAGGTGATGCTAATAAAATGTTTCTGCTTAGAAATGCTTATCCATTTCTACAGTTTCCTCCATTTTATTAAGTATAGAATCTGCCAAAACATTATTCACTTTCATAGTCACCTTCCATCTTTCTGTCTAGACTTGAGGATCTTTGGAAAGTCTTATCTTACTCATAATAATATTCCTCCACTGGTGTACTACGAAGCCCCATATTTTAATATTAGGATTGTATTCTTTCTATGCTCTCAAGAACACACCAGGTGGCATGTTGCCCCTGGGCATTATTGCTAGCTAACTCTGACAGCGTATCCCACTGGCTGGAGATTCCCTGAGGGTAAGAAAGTGGTCTGTCCTAGTCCGGGCTGAGTTTCCTGACTATGGGGTACATCCTTGGTGCTCAGATGTTGAGTGCCTTCGGGTCATTTAAAGAGTAACACAGGGGACTTCCCTGGTGCTCCAGTGGTTAAGAATCTGTCTTGCAAAGCAGGAGACTCAGGTTCGATCCCTGGTCAGAGCACTAAGATCCCCCATGCCACAGAGCAACTAAGCCGGGGAGAGAGCTCACGTGCCACAATGAAAGATCTGCATGATGCAGCAAAGATCTTGTGTGCTGCAGCTGAGACTCGCGACTGAGGCTCGACACAACCAAATAAATAGATAAAGAGTGACACAGGTTGCTTGGGGGAGCAGAAGGTGAATTAGGAAAGTGTGGATAACTGTATCACTGTACTTGCAGTAGAGCTACCGTCCAGTCTGTTGACTTCAAAGCCTGCTTTCTTGGGTAGAGGCTCCGTAATTTCCTTTGTAATCTCGGTACCTTTAATACCACTTGAACGAAGCTCATTCATTTAAGAAACATTCCTCCATTTTACTTTCTGGCCCAGTACCCCCTCCAACACTGAAAAATAAAGGAAAATAGTGTTGTAATCTCCAGTTCTGTTTGGCCAGCTTTTTTAATGAAGAGGTCCACTGTGCCCCAAGAATGATAAAGAGAGGGACATAGGAGGAATGTGAGGAAGGAATCATTGAACTCCTACTCTCCAATTCAGTGTTAGAATTAGGGATTCTTTGTCAAGTCATTAAGCCAGCTCTTAGTCTCTTTAGAAGTATAAACAGGAAATGACAGAATCTAAACTCTGGGTCATCAGAATCTGGTGTGCAGAGTTTGTTGTCTAGTTGCTTTTGGCTTCCTTTCTAAAACATTCACAGGCAACTTGCTATTAAATAAAGCCTAGCATTTCTTAATAATGTATAAAGAGCTTTTATCACACAATTGGTGTGTGATCTTTTGGAACCCAGGAACTGATGCAAACTGAAGACTGAACTTGTCATTTGGTTAATCTTCTTTCTGTGTAGCATGTAGTGCCTGAAGAGTCAGCATTGAGTGGGCAGAACCTTCCCTTTGACAGGTTCGTTTCAATGTATCTATTAAAATGCCACTGAAAGCAATTCAGCTTATTAAGAATTGCTTTATGTATGTAATTTTCCCAAGAATACACCCATTTTGTAATAGGAGATGTTTGGAGAATTTGCTTTACTCACTTTGTAACCTCCATGCATGGCACAGTGCCTGGCACATATCAGATGTTTACTATATAATTTAATCAAACTTTGGTTAAAATGAATATATTTACTGGCTAAGAAACCAAAAAAAAATGTTATTGAAAGATGTGCAATTATTCTCCAGTTTCCACTTCCAAATTCTAGAGTGGTGTTGTTTTTTAAGTGGTTGAGACCCGCTGGACCTCTTAAGAACATGAAGGGACCAATTGGAAATATCAAATAAGAAATAGAAATTGACTTGAGTTTGCACAGTAAGCTACAGAGTGTCTGTCTTTGGAGGTCTCTATGAGAATAGAAATGTATGTCTCTGTGTAATAGATCCTGAATACTTGTTGAATGGATAAATAAAGATTGAGTCTGAGGTATTTAAATACCTTCTTGGATGAAACATTTCTGTGATTGCTTAACAGCCTTATTCTAAAACATTTAAATAAGACATTTATCACCCATTGGAATAACTGTAATTAAAATTTTATAGTATCAGATGTTGGCCACAATATGGAGTGAAAGGAACTCATATAAAGACATATGTCAGAGATATTGTAGGTTCCTTTCCAGAGCATGGCAATAACGCTAGTATCACAATAAATCAAGTCACACAAATTGTTTGGTGTCCCAATGTGTATAAAAGTTATGTTTATACTACACTATAGCCTATTGAGTACATAGATAGCATTATGCCCAAAAAACAATATATATACCTTAAATTAAAAATACTGTATTGCTAAAAATGCTAACCATTATTTGACAGTTTGATACCACAAACCTTCAATTTGAAAAAAAAAAAAAATGCCATGTGTCCAAGGGGCAATGAAACAGAATACAATAAAATGAGATATGCCTGTCCTGTGGGTGGAGTGTAAATTGGTACAATTAACTCTTAAAAAAAATTAGCATCACTCAGTTCAACATGTTCAACATGTGTATGATGAACAACACAACAGTTCCGATTCAGGTAAATACAATGCAGAAGCATGAATACAGGGCTATGTACGGCACTGCTTATAATAGAGTAGAAAAATAGCAACAGCCTAAAGGTGTCACAGTAGAGCATATAAATATTACCACGAAGTGTCTAATGACTTTCAGAGAAATACTGTCTCTCATCACAGATAATAACACTGCAAAGCCATATGTAGGAGTCTCACATACTGTCGAGTTGGAAAAAGCAAGTCACCTTGGAGCGTGTATAAGTCTGTTTTATAGTTGAAAAGCACACAGAATTGATCAGAATGGGATGTTGGCTCATTTTCAGCCCCTGTGTGTTTGCAGGACTGCTACATAATCTTGGGCCTCTAAATCTTTTGTCTTGTTCATGTCTAGTAAGAGCAAGAAAAGTTCTTCGCTAGTAATTTTAACAAAATACCCCCAATTAGGTCTCATTGGTCCTGATTGGTGTGGCTTGGGCCGTGCCTATCTCTGCACCAACCACAGTAATCGGAAGAGGAGACACTATGAATGTTTTACCTAATTGATATCATTCAGAGCACCTGGGCTGAGAGTAGGACAAAGGAGAGGAAAATATTGATGGCTGCCAGAAGGAGGGTAGAGGATGTTGAGCTTCTAAAACTATAGACGGTATTATTCTGCCTCCTTTCAGCAGCCAATTTAAGGTTTACATTTCACTAACTATTGTGACTTGCTCATTCTCTACAAAGGAAATGAGGTGGCTCACAGAAGGGCAAGTGGAGGGGAGAAAGTGGTTTTCATGTTGCCGTGGACCTGAGCCCCTTTTGAAATCAGAATGTGTGGATGTGAAGTGGCCCCCTATCATGGCAGGTGTGGGGCAGAGGCTGGACCAGTCTGAATACAGAAATTCCTTTTGGATTTACAAGATTAAATTGAATCACCTCAAAACCACTTACTTTGGTTTCGTCAACTTTGTCAGTTTTGTCTATGTTACTTATCTAAGCAATACTTTCTTAGATATTTAGGCCAGGAAAGTTGTCCTTTTTCAGCCTGACTACTTTTGAGTATGTTAGTCTGCACTGGCCCAAAGTTCTTTGATTTCTGGGAGCTTTGTAAGTGGATTTTCACACTCACTCTGTTTCTTCTGTCAAGTTTGTGTGTTTAACTCAAGAAATAAAGATTTCACACCTATGAGCAGGGGCTTCCCTGGTGGCTCAGCTGGTAAAGAATCCATCTGCAATGCTGAAGACCTGGATTCGATCTCTGGGTTGGGAAGATCCCTTGGAGAAGGGAACGACTACCTACTCCATCATTCTGGCCTAGACAATTCCATGGACTGTATAGTCCATGCGGTTGCAAAGAGTCGGACATGACTGAGCAACTTTTACTTATGAGCAGATCTTTGGGGCTCCTGTATTTCAAATAGTTGACATTTTAGGGGAAATGTCTATGCTTTGGGTATTTGCACAGTCATTATCGTAGGGAGAAATGTTTTTATTGGACATGACTTTAAATCATTTCTTGCTTAAACCGTGGCTAACTTAGACCATTAAATCTGCTTTTACCTGTGACCTCAGTATTCTCCTCCGAAGCTAACAGGCCTCTGCTGCTGCTGCTGCTAAGTCGCTTCAGTCGTGTCCAACCCTATGCGACCCCATAGACGGCAGCCCACCAGGCTCCTCCATCCCTGGGATTCTCCGGGCAAGAATACTGGGGTGGGTTGTCATTTCCTTCTCCAACAGGCCTTTAACTTTGTCCTAATATAAAGAGTAAGTGTGGTCCCTTTTGTGGATAATTTTCATTAACATTCATTCTAAAATAACTAGAATTGATCCCATAGTTTTTGTCAGAAACACCTGGCTTTCAGTTTCTCTCCTCACTCTGTTGTCTAAAATGAAAGGTAAGCTTGTTTTAGACACTATTAACTAAAATGCTATGGTGACACATTGGACTTCTGTCTCCTTTTTATGAAACCGACGCTGACATTTTATTTATTTTTAGCTTCAAACTCACATTAGTTGTGGTTTGCATATAGAACTTACTTTAAACATCACCTTGCATGTACTCTGACTATAAACCAAGTTTCACATTGTTCTTTGGCCAAAAGCAATAAAATATGGTCTGTTTTATCACAGTGAAGTGCAATTAGGATTTTCTTTTCAGAAATAGAACATCAATGGCTATTTATAACATTTCCCCAACTTTTAAAAGCCTAGTAAAGCATTGAGATGTCTTTTTATGAAATTCTATTTGTATTTAATGCCCTGGGTACAATCTATCAGTGCATTTTGCATTTAAGGCCGGATAATCAAATATTCTTAATGTGTTTTTTTTTCTAAAAGTTCTATTGTGAATTTATAGAACAGCCTCTGAGATCCTTAAGTATTCACCTATAAATAAGCCTCACTGATTGTTAAAGCCTCTCGCCATTCTCCTATTCCATAATGGTACTTCACCTTCTACAGGCCAAAAATATAAACTCATTAGCTTACCTCATGTTGAATTTCATGCCTTTTATTCTTTTTCTAAAAAAGTACATTTGTACTTCTCAACTTTTCTCATGAGGAAACCATTGTCCTACAGATTTCCTTAAACATTTTCTATATAGGTTTTTTAAGCATAATTTTTTTGAATATAATCTGTTTTTAAACTATTTCTGTTTTCATTTGTGACTGGCCATTGCTTTCACTGCACAGAAAACATTGCTTTTTATATATTTCAGATCAACTGATGCCACCTTTATTATATCCAACAGAGTATTTTTTAAAGATATTTTTCTTGTTTTCGGCCTTTCACCTGCTGACGGTGGTATTTGATCTTTTCATTTCCTTTCACTAATGCTTTGTGAACATCTTTTTATTTTATTCCTGACTTTATAGAAAAAAACGTCTGTTAGTTTTAGATCTTTTTAAAAATCACAGTAGGTGATCTGTTTCTAGATTACTGAGAGATTATCAGGTATAAGTGCTGTTTTGTTGTCTTTGAAACTAGGAGTATGTGTTGATTTGGCCTATTGATAGAGCATAAGAGAATTATTTATGTAACATTTATAGAATAATCCCAGTTTATATTGTTGTGTTATTATTTTAATATACTAGGGATAAACTATTCTGAGCACTTTATTTAACATTCTTCCATCTTATTTATCTAAGTCAAACAAGCCTCTTGCTTTGTTCCTTCTTTGTGTTTTATCAGGTTAGGTTATCTGATAAGCTTCACCAAACAACCTGGAGTCTCACTTGTCTTATATCCTGAAACTTTTTTATATAGCCTAGGAATTGTCTAATCCTTGAAGTAAACTATATTTCTTAGCTTTTCAGCTTTTATGTTTTTAGTTCCATTTTTAATAATTAAATAGCACCTTATAAAACTCTTTCCACTGAAATGTTTAGATTTATTCACAAGGATCCTTTTATATGGCATTCTTAAGTTTATCATCTGTTCCATGTCTGTAATATATTCTTCTAATAATTCAAGTTTCATGATGGATTTTAAGACTAGATTTGCCTGAAATCTGTCTCTGAATATTTCCTTCTATATTGAACCAGTGACTGTTTTTAAAACATCAAAATCACAAATTCCTCCAATTTCTTCTGCCTTTCCTATACTACATTTATTGCTATTTTTGAACTTAAGATTGAATATGTAGTTTATTTATTTGTTCTCTCCAATATAGGAAAAAAATAAGGTTACTAGTGTCACAAGTAAAATTCCATTTCTTGTTCTTCATATTAAATGAAACTAACTCATTTTTACCATTTATCCCCACTCATTTCCCCATTTTTTGTAATACGATCCAGGATTTCAGGGACTTCCCTGATGGTACGTTGGTTAAGAATCCACCTTCCAATGCAGAGGGAGTGGGTTCAATCCCTGCTTGGGGAACTAACATCCCACATGCCATGAGGCAAATTTTTTTTAAAAAATTGAAAGTTAACTGATCCAGAATTTCAGACTTTGATTAACTTAATTATTATAGTAATGTTTTTATAGACATTTTTTCAAAAATCTGAAGTTTGAACTCTCTTTGGACTGTTTTTTAGAGTAATTGGCATACTTTATTCCCTATTTACTGCTTTTAATGCTTATCGCCAGGGCTACTACATGACCACTTTCTCACTCTTTTGTTTGGATTCATCCCTCAGTTCAGTTCAGTCCCTCAGTCATGTCCGACTCTTTGCCGCCCCATAGACTGCAACACTCCAGGCCTCCCTGTCCATCACCAACTCCAGAGCCTACTCAAACTCATGTCCATTGAGTCAGTGATGCCATCCCACCAGCTCATCCTCTGTCATCCCCTTCTCCTCCCACCTTCAACCTTTCCCAGCATCAGGGTCTTTTCTAGTAAGTCAGCTCTTTGAATCAGGTGGCCAAAGCATTGGAGTTTCAGTTTCAGCGTCAGTCCTTCCAATGAATAATCAGGACTGATTTTCTTTAGGGTGGACTGGTTAGATCTCCTTGCAGTCCAAGGGACTCTCGAGAGTCTTCTCCAACACCGCAGTTCAATAGCATCAATTCTTCGGCACTCAGCTTTCTTTATAGTCCAACTCTCACATCCATACATGACTATTGGAAAAGCCATAGCTTTGACTAGACAGACCTTTGTTGGCAAAGATCTTTAATATGCTTTTTAATATGCTGTCTAGGTTGGTCATAACCTTTCTTCCAAGGAGCAAACGTCTTTTAATTTCATGGCTGCAGTCACCATCTGCAGTGATTTTGGAGCCCCCCAAAATAAAGTCTGTTGCTGTTTCCATTGTTTCCCCACCTATTTGCCAAGAAGTGATGGGACCAGATGCCATGATCTTAGTTTTCTGAATGTTGAGCTTTAAGTCAACTTTTTCACTTTCCTCTTTCACTTTCATCAAGAGGCTCTAGTTCTTCTTCAATTTCTGCCATAAGGGTGGTGTCATCTGCATATCTGAGGTTATTGATATTTCTCCTGTCAAATGTGATTCCAGCTTGTGCTTCATCCAGTCCAGCATTTCTCATGATGTACTCTGCATATAAGTTAAAGACGCAGGGTGACAATATGCCACCTTGACATACTCCTTTCCCTATTTGGAACCAGTCTTTTGTTCCATCTCCAGTTCTAGCTGTTGCTTCTTGACCTGCATACAGATTTTTCAGGAGGCAGGTCAGGTGATCTGGTATTCCCATCTCTTGAAGAATTTTCCACAGTTTGTTGTGGTCCACATAGTCAAAGGCTTTGTCATAGTTGATAAAACAGAAGTAGATGTATTTCTGGAACTCTCTTACTTTTTGATTATCCAGTTGATGTTGGCAATTTGATCTCTGGTTCCTCTGCCTGTTCTAAATTCAGCTTGAACATCTGGAAGTTCACGGTTCACATATTATCCCTCAGTCAACTGATAATATTTTCAGGTAGCTTTTGTTCATGATGATACCTGTCTGATACACTTATAGGCATATTTTGTCTATCTGTGGTTCTTTCTTTTCAAAAATAATGACCAGAAGAAAGAAAAGCAATCCCCAATTTTATCCCATTTAAGCATCACCCCAGGAACTTTGCAAAGATGGAAACAGAGGAATGATTGGATACAGCCATAGCGAGGAACTCAGGGATAGAGTGACCGTGGTCTTAGGAGGTGGTTCCCATCCTGTGGAGGACTTGGGTTTCAGAATTAAGAGTACTATCTTTTTGAGGCTGAGAATATTATCTTACTGAGTTGAGACTGAGTGAAATCATCCTTTCTCCTTCTGCTTCTTGGAGTTTCATCTCTCTTCCCGGTACAGGAAATGCTTCTTACTTCTGGCAAGTCATTGAATTTAGTTTTTATTGCTATTGAAAATTCTAGTCTTTTAAAAAATTTTCTGAGTATTTCAAGGGAAAGGAAAAATGAAGGACTGGACATCAGTGCCTAACACCACACCCTCTGGGTTTTTTAAAACTAAATTGTTGATTATTGCTATTGGTCCATTATAGACGAGTGGCATGCTGTTCTGTGCTCAGTCACGTCCAGCCCTTTGCAGCCCCATGGACAGTAGCACGCTAGGCTCCTCTGTCAATCCATGGGATTTCCCAGGCAAGAATACTTAAATGGATTGCCATTTCCTCCCCGGGATCTTTCCAACCCAGGATCCAACCCACATCTCCTGTGTCTCCTGCATTGGCAGGAGGATTTTTTTTTTTTTTTTTAAACCACTGCACCAACTAGGAAGCCCATAGATTTGGCATTTTCCTAGGAAAATTATGTGTTTTTTTTTTTTTTATAAATGCAGTCTTCCTTTTGCCACTTAAAATTGACCCAGATATTTCTTCCATATTCCACTGAAATCATTCTAGAAAAGTAACATTTAAGTAAAAAGCAATTTATCTTTGTGTTTCTCCTCCAGGTGGAGACAGATGTGAAGAGTTGGTGGACGAAGACATCGGAAAGGCTTCAACCATAAAAGTGAGCTGTTTTCATTTTTTTGCCACTTGAGTATAAATGCGCTAAAAGATTAATAAATTCATGAGTTTGTTAGGTATTTTCGTATACGTACCCTCTGTGAGCAAAATTTTTCTTGTTTTTTTTTTTAACTGTTTTGTAAGATGGAATAACAACTATAACCAAAGTATGGGATACAAAAAAAAATTCATATTTCAAAGTACATAGGTGAAGAATAAAAAAGGGAGTCAGGAAAAGTAAACCGTAGTGTGACCCAGACTGGAGTCATTTCTTCCCATTGGCTCTCTACTGTTAAGCAGTCACTCTTTCAGGTAGTATTTTAAATGTTTTTCATTGGACAGAAAAGTTCTTCCTGTTCTTTTTAAATTTCTCTCTTTTCTTTAAGATTTAAAATCTCAATCTAATTTTGTGGTGGCAGTACTTGAAAACCACACTGAATGATAAAAGGGAAAGGAAAGGAGATATATCCCTCTTAAAAGGTCTTGGCGTTATTTTATTCTGTTTCTCCTTTTCTAAGTCCTTTAATTTACCACATTATAAGCTATTTTCAAGACTTGAAATGTTGAATTGACATTATTCACTTCCATATTAAATAATTACTAGCATGAAAGAAATATGTAAAGACACTCAGTCCTGATAAGCATAGCATTATCATTTTTACTCTAGATTATTTTTTTCTTTTATACTTTCAATTTTACACCAGGCCTTTTTATTTTAACTGAACAGTAAAATAAAAATAAAATTAAAGTGTATGTGCAGCAAGGGGTCAGAGTTTGCCTTTGGCTAGAAAAATTATCACGCTTTATTGGAATCATGAATATTTAATACATTGCATTATGCTTCTTGACATACTCAAATTATTACAAAGACAAACGGTATTTTAATGGAATAAAGGTGTCCTTGCATGTGTTGGAGTTTAGAGTTCATTGGTGTTTTGTTAGCTGGTAAAACAATGGTTTTCTTGCCACAGATCTTCATTCCTGGCAAGAAAGTTTTCATTCCTGGCAAGAAAGGAGTTTTTTTGTCTAATGTATGATTAGAATTCTGAGTAGTTTAAAATCAAGAGTCTGAGGTAGAGAGTTGACTTATCCATTACACACAGTGCCTGGGGCCATGATACTTTTAGTGGCCCTTGAAAATGTTTAAATTTTAATTCTTTTCCCCCAGATGAATAGAATAGCCTGCCAGGCTCCTTTGTCCATTGGATTTCCCAGGCAAGAATACTGAATTGGGTTGCCATTCCCTTCTCCAGGGGATCTTCCCAACTCAAGGGCAGAACCCTGGTCTCCCACATTGCTGGCGGATTTTTTACTGCCTAAGCTACCAAGGAAGCCTGGAATATATAACAACAAACCCAGCCTGGATTATATTTTTTTATACCAGTGGAGTCATAAAATGCAATTTTTAACACTCTCTTTTATGGAGGAAAACCAGAGTGCCCGGAACCCAGGAAAGTCATCACGTTCCCCTACCAAGGTCAAAGTCAGGCACACTCTATATATGTGACCAATTCAGTCTTTTGAATACTTTCTTCCTCCTTTTTTTGAAAATAAATAATCATTTCTTTCGCAGAAATGATTACCTTCTCTGTAAATGAGCTTATCATGGACTTGTCTGCTCATCAGAGAGAGATACATGGTTCTGTCTCCAAAGAAAGAAATGACATCTTTGAGGTTAGGTAGCTGTGGTTTTTCATGACGTTTGCCTAGAATAAAATAAATATTTTCTCCTCTGAGAGATCCACTGTTTTTCTGTTTGCTTTGTAATATGATATGGAAAATAAGGGAAGGGAAAGAGAAACTAGCTCAGGATTCTTTGGTCCCATTCTGGGCAAGAATCTTTTTTTGCCTGAAAAATGTGTGTTCCATGAGAACATGTGATGACCCTGCCTCCTCTCTGCAAGGGGTGTCTAGAACTTAAGTTCTTGAATCTTCCATGATTGCTGATCTCTATTACTGAGTACATTTCATTCTCAATTACTGTTACTGATCTGGTTTTGTTTGTTTCTGAAGCCATGATCTAATGTTGGAGAAAATATTAAAATCTTTGTCAGTGACCATGTAAGATTATCTTCTAAAAGTCACTTTGATTTAAAGTAAGTGTGTTGAATGTCTGATGAACTTCCTTTGCAGAATTGGTACCCAGTCAGACAAAAGCTCCGGGAGAGCCAGGTCTTTGCATGGTTTGCTTGTTGCTATAGATTCTAGAAAAAGCCAAGCATCAGAGAAGCCCAAATGTTTGCTGAAAGATTGACTGAGCTAATTTCCTTCTTTAGAAAAGTCATGTTTCCCCCTCTTGAGGACTAGGGCTCCAGATCTCTGGTTTGAGGTAGCAGCTGTGATGATCAGAAGCTGGAAGGGCCCCATCCTCAGTGCCCAGAGAGATGGGTGACCCTGCATTGGTCAGCCTCCATCTCCATACTCAGTTTTGTTTTTCGATAGCTAAGTCATATCTGACTCTTTGTGACCCCATGGACTACAGCCCTCCAGGCTTCCCTGTCCTTTATGATCTCCTGGAGTTTGCTCAAATTCATGTCCATTGAGTCGATGATGCCATCCAACCATCTCATCCTCTGTTGGCCCCTTCTCCTCCTGCCCTCAATCTTTCCCAGCATCAGGGTCTTTTCCGAAGATTCGTCTCTTCGAATCAGGTGGCCAAAGTCTTGGAGCGTCAGCATCAGTCCTTCCAATGAAATTCAAGATTGATTTCCTTTAGGATTGACTGGTTTGATCTCCTTGCAGTCCAAGAGGCTCTCAAGAGTCTTCTCCAACACCACAGTGTGAAAGCATCAATTCTTTGGCACTCAGCCTTTTCTATGGTCCAACTTTCACATCTGTACATGACTGCTGGAAAAAACATAGCTTTGGCTATACATACCTTTGTCAGCAAAGTAATACACTTTTTAATATACTGTCTAGGTTTGTCATAGTTTTTCTTCCAAGAAGCCAGTATCTTTTAATTTCATGGCTGCAGTTTCCATCTGCAGTGATTTTGGAGGCCAAGAAAAAAAAAAATCTGTCACTGTTTCCACTTCTTCCCCATCTATTTGCCATGAAGTGGTGGGACTGGATGCCATGATCTTAGTTTTTTTGAATGTTGAATTTCAAGCCAGGTTTTTTACCCTCCTCTATCACTTTCATCAAGAGGCTCTTTAATTCCTCTTCACTTTCTGCCGTTAAAGTGGTATCATTTTTGTATCTGAGGTTGTTGGTATTTCTCCAATCTTGATTTTAGCTTGTGATTCATCCAGCCCAGCATGGTTTAACCCTTTCACAAAAACAGTTGGGTTAGAAGGAACATTTTTACTTTTCTAGAATTTCTTAAAACAACAATGGAAAAGGTATTCTGATGGCCTCCTCCACCTAGATTCCTCTTACCCCATGCTGGTCTCAGATTGGTCCAGGTCACTCCACTTGCTCCCTTTCCCTAGCCCTCCAAAAGGAAAAAGTACCCCTGTGTTTTTAAAACAATTATTTATTTTAAATGTAAATATATATATATATTAAAATTGATAACCCCTCCCCCAAAAAAGTCATGTTATATCTCTGAAGTGTTCTGAAATGTTTGAGGTAGGTAAGTAAACTGCAAAACCTCTAGTTCTTAGATTAGCAAGTATCTGGGCATGTGAACAAAAATGTATATGGTACATCACTATAATAATAATAATCTACCAGTCTGTTACCCACCAACTATAGATATGAGCTGTTCTCTCCAGGTAGCAAGCCAGAGGATGCCACTGGGTACCAACTGATCAAATTAAGCTAGGACAGTGAGAGAAATCTAGAGAGAAGCTCTGCTGTTTCCAGCTGTTGATAACATAGTCTGGAGGTGTAAACAGAAGGAATCAACTGACCTGAATTAGTAGTATTTGGTTAGGTAATCCTGATTTTCAGAAATTTTTAAAATATCAGAGGAATATAGGCCTATTTTGCAGTTTTTTGACCCTAAGGTTTTTCCCCCTGGTATGATATGTGTATGTGTACATGTGTGTGTCAGTTATTCTGCTTCAAGACTATGTCTTTGATGCCAGCAATTGTATATAGAATGGATAAACAGCAAAATCCTACTGTTTAACACAGGAAGCTGTATTTAATATCCTGTGATAAACCATAATGGAAAAGAATATGAAAAAGCACGTGTGTGTATGCATAACTGAGTCACTTTGCTATACAGCAGAAATCAACACAGCATTGTAAATCAGCTATACATCAATAAACTAAATTTTAACAAAGACTACGTTATCTTTGAAATGCCACCAAGAAAATATGTATGCACCAATACTCATAGAAATGTATTTTTTTCCCTGAATAAACTTGCCCATATATTGTATTATTGGTGCCTTCTCATCCAGGGTTTCACGTGCCCTGATTCTTGATGAAAGGGTATCAGGGGTGGAAGTAGGAGCACACAGCAGAGAGCTACCCAGGGAGCTGAGAGATGCCAGTTAAACGTTCTAAGGTACATTCCAGGCACTGGGGTGCTAGGGACATCCTGATCTTTACAGTTCTTGCTAGCATTTTCTGAACCCAACTATGTGGTCACGTTCTTGTCTGGAGGGTATAATCATCACTCTGGTTTCTTCCATCTCTATCTGGATATTTTCACAGCCCTGGAAGTGACCTTAACAGTGGTTTCAGATCCACAGGAAGTGTTTTACTTAGGGCTGATAGATTTGTCAGAAGGCAGCTAATAGAAGCATTATCAGCGACTGCAGCATAAATGATTGACATTAAGAGCAATAACTCATTATATTGAGTGAGTCATTGCTAATAATATACCCATCTGGTACAATTCTTGGCACAGTTTGAGGACAACAGCTGAATGCAGTGGGATCTTTAAAAAGTCATTGAGATGCCTTCCTTAAGTTTCTTCCATTGCAGACTACCCTGATTATCTCTTAACATGGAGGTGTCATGAAAATATTTTTAAATGTATAATCAAAGATTAAAAGTGTTTTAATAACCAATGTAGTGGTTACAAAAATATAGCACATATAGCCCATATGGCATAAGATTACACATTCAGAAAGACATAGAGAAAGACTCTCTGACTTTGGGCACCTCTTCCTCTATTAAAAAATATCTCCTTTGAAGAGTTCCAGGGATGGGCTGCATAACAGTGTAAATGTACTTAACACTACTGAACTGTATGCTTAAAGATGGTTAAGATGGTAGATTTTATATGAAATTGCTACAACTAAAAATTTTTTTTAATTTTAAATATCCTCTAGAAGTTTGCATACCTTAAGCTGGTAGGGAGATGAGACACCCTTTTGTGGGGAGGAGGGGTGAAGGAAGAAGACTTCCTCATTGTAGATCTTTCATTTTAGCTGTGAGAAGTATGAAGGGAAATCCCCAACCATTTTTGAGAGAAAAATGATATAAGTTTTATAAAAAAGGTATTTGTTTTCTTGTGAAGGGATGATTTTGGGAATGAGGAACTAGCTCTCATTCTTGGCATTGAGCATAAGAGGATTCTCAGGATACTATGTGAAACTGTGGTAATAGGTTTCTGTCAAAAACAGGGATGGGGTGGGGTCTTCATGGTCAAGTAGCTTTGGGATTTAAGCAAGGTTAATAATTCCTTTCCTGCAGGGTCTTTACTATGCTGCCCTGAGCCGTGCATCTTCAACAAAGAGGTGTTACAGACAAGGTCCCAAACTTACTGAAACAGAATACCCCCTCCCTCCTCAAAGCCCCCTGCCCTGCCTGCTAGTTTTTTGACCTATTGCTGGGTTGTTCAGTGGAAGGTAGCTTCTGTGAGCATGTGTGCCGAGTGCTAAGTTGCTTCAGTAGTATCTGATTCTGCGACCCTATGGACTGTGGCCTGCCAGGCTCCTGATACTAAAGACCGATTTAGTATGGAAAGAGGAAGTGACTAGCACAAACCCACACATGGGTTATAAGAAGAAATATAGATGAATTGAAGCCATAGCTGCGACTGTCTCAGTAGGAGGAGCCAAGTAGGACATTTGGAGCACAGAACTCTGTGCAATGATTCCAAGAGCTCCACCTGGATAACCAGTAATGGAGGCAGCCCTTGAGGGTTGGTTCCCTCCTCTTCTCTCCCCTCAGACTGACCTGTATGTTCCATGCATACAATGTGTGAAGCATCTTAAAGCATTTAGCTAAGCCACTGGGCTTCCCTGATGGCTCAGTGGTAAAGAATCCACCTGCGATACAGGAGACTCAAGAGACTTGGGTCCAAAGCCCTGGAGGAGGAAATGGAAACCCACTCCAGTATTTTTGCCTGAAAATTCCCACGGACAGAAAAGCCTGGTGGGCTACAGTCCAAAGAGTCTCAAAGAGTCAGATACAACTGAGCACAAGCCATTGGTTCAGGGATCAGCAAAAGATGGCATTCAGTGTTCTGAAATTCTAATGTGGAAGAAAGTTTCTTTAAATCTTTTGTTGTTGAACTACTTCCAACTTAACAACATTTGATAGATTCTGATGGACTCCTTATTGGAAGAGAAGTAGCATAAAATGATTTAGCATAGGTTGTTATTGATACATCATTAAAAGTGATCTGTTTTAGGATGATCATTTTATAAATGAATGCATACTTTGTGTAGAGCACCAAGTATTGAGAGGGTACAAAGGCAAGAAGACAAGGCTTCTCTCCTTGGAAAGGTTGCAAAGTGAGTCAGAGAAGGTAAAATACTTAAAAGAGTAAGTATTTCTATGAAGCAGTATGCAATTAAAAAGTAATAAGAGAAATTTAAAGTACCAAAAGTCTTAGAAATATGATCTGAAGAGATGTACTTTCTCATGTGAATGTCCCATGTCTTTGAAAATAATGCTCATTTTCTGTTGGGTACAAAGATACCAATTAAATCAAAATGGTTTAATTGTTATTCAAATCATCAAAACCCTTACTGAACTTTTTCTCTATTTGACCTGTCATTTTCTGAGGGAGCTGTTTTGGAGTTTAATTGTATGAGTGGATTGTTGACATTTTCTTTTAGTTCTATCAGTTTTTTCTTTGTGTGTTTCAAAGCTATAAGTATAGATATACAGAGGTTAACAAGTCATTCGCTTACCATGAAGCTAGGTGCAAGATAATTGTTGTGTTTTAGAAACCAGATAGTATAGCCTGTCCCCATGAAGTGTGGGATCATAGAGGATTATTGAAGGTCTCACGTTTTTAACATCTGCCATTGACGATGATCCTTGGATAGGTCTGTTTGCAGCTTGCCAAGGGGCCATCTAATAGGCATAGAAAGGCCGTCACATAAAATGTCAAAAGAACCAGATGCATTCAGTGATGCCAGATCTGTTTTTGGCAGCTGTAGATAATGAACCCAGTGTCTGGAGCAGACACTTGTAATATTTGAGAAACTTGTAGAACCACTGGGCCAGAGTCACCAAGCTTAGGAATCCATACAGCAGAATGATCCACTATAGCTTTAGGTGATCAAGGCCTGTATTCACGTCGACTGAGTAAAGCCAACATCTCCTCCGCCTCTTGTCTTGGCCCCTG
The DNA here is from genome assembly GCA_007570785.1 of Antilocapra americana. Lineage (NCBI taxonomy): Eukaryota > Metazoa > Chordata > Mammalia > Artiodactyla > Antilocapridae > Antilocapra > Antilocapra americana. The sequence continues at coordinate 461,717 of ML663573.1, forward strand.
GCTTCCTGTCTCATTCCAGATCCCAACTGTCGCTGTTTCAGTTGCATTTTCCAAGGTGTGCATACTTTTAGAAGTCTGTGTTTTATCGCCTTATAGCATTGTGCCTTTCCTGTGCCGTGCGGAAAGCCCTATTCTGGAGAAAGATTACATTTGTGATAAAGACTTTTGAGAGTTAAGTCAGGTATTAAAGCAGTCATTGTGGTTTCAATCGAAAGCCTGGCTGTTGCAATTGATCTTAAGTCCTGTATTAAGTAGAGTATTTTCTTTTAATATTCTTTGTCTTAAAAAGCATGGGACTGGGTTTCTTAAAATGTTGTAACTTCATATATATTCCTTTGATTTCTAAAGCATAGTCATTCAAAGAAAAACAGAGTTTAGCAATTTCACAAGTCCTCATAAATGGAACATTATAGCAACCAGGCCCTTCGACAAGTGATCACCAAATCATTTTTCTTCGGTTTCCCTTCTCTCTCTAAGCCCTCTGTTTCATTTCTAACTCTTTTCAGATTGTTTTCAACTGGGGATCTCCCTGTCACCTCTAAGGTCACTTATTCCTAAGACTACCTTTTAACTCCTGTTTGAGGAAAATGAAGATATTTTTGTGCAGGCTTATCATTTCAAGTACACACCTGACATCTCTCTCCCTTCCTCCCCACCACCCCGTATCTAAGCTGTCCCCAGATCTCAGTAAACTTACTTCCCTACCTGTCTCATCCTTTCTTTTCCATTTCCACACCCTTCATAGAGGGGAAAAAATGAACATCTGATTACTTCCCACGTGCTACATGCTACACTTTTTCTATTTCATCCTTTTAGTTTTGTGCAGTTATCACCATGAATTGATCTTCACAGGTTAGGAAACTGAAGTTCTCAGAAATTTTAGTTATCAACCAAAGTCAGACAACCAGTGGTTTTAGACGCGAGGTGAATTATAAATATCCAAGTTCAATTTCAATTCCACTGTCTTCTCTGCTGCTCTGGAGTTCGAGATACTACCCAGCCTTGCCATGCCATGTGCCTTCATGGTACTACCTCTGGGCAGAGGAGCCAGATTCTGTTTCTCTCTGTTTTTTCCAATTCATGAAACTCCAGTGAAGTCTCTCCTCCAGCCTGGTCCACTCACGGGGCTGGATTAATTATGTCAGGTGTCTAGTCTGAAATTCACAATGATGCGTTCTTGCTTGCTCCAAAAACTCTGACCTATTTTTTCATTCTGTCTTTAAGTCAACTGTTCTAGAAAAGTGTATTTTCTGCCACCCAAAATTGTCTCCACTCCTTGTAGTCGGTGTGAGGGGAACGCAATGGGCTCTGGGGTCAGTTTGACCTGGGTGTGCATCGCTGCTCATCTCCCTCCTGGGAGGTCGTGGGTAAATTTTTTGCCATCATCATCTGTAAAATCATGATGATAAATTCACTTCAGGTTAGCTGTTGGGAGTGCATGTACAATGCCAGCTATAGTGAGAGTCTGGCGGGCTCTCAAATGGAGCTGGAGGGCAGTCGCAGTAATACTATTATCTGGACCTTATCTTTCCCCTTAAACTTAGTTCAAATTCCTCTTTCTTTATAAATGACTCTGGCCTGATTTTATCTGCCTCCTCCTATATCAGTTAGCCTCTGAACAATTCATTTAGCAATTTTAATTATGTAGTGCCTCTGGACACTGCTTTGTGGTCTTAAAAATCCTTCTTAAAATGCCTCCTTGAGAGTTGTTAATTCCTGCTCTAATGGACTGAAGTAGTTCAAAGGCAGTACGAGGTCTAATGCATGTGATATATTGCCTGGTGCCTGATATGTTACCAACTGCTCACAAACTTTTTTGGTTCAAAATTATAACTGTGTTTATTTTAAGTACAAAGGTGCTCAGCACCAGTTGTGTCTAACTCTTTGCAACCCCATGGACTGGAGCCCACCATGCTCCTTGGTCCATGGGATTTCCAGACAAGAATACTGGAGGGAGATGCTATTTCCTTCTCCAGGGGATCTTCCCGACTCAGGGATGGAACCCACATCTCTTGCATTGGCAGGCAGATTCTTGATCACTGAACCACCAGGGTTCTTAGTTCTGAATGTGAAATATATCGCAGAGTAAACTTTGAAGCCCCCCAAAATCTTACTGTCCAGCACTTGTAATAAACCTGTCTAATAAACAGGTAACAATCTCAAAACATGACTGTATATATATTCATGTTTTATTTTCTTAGAGTACCTCCAAGTTAGGAAATATTGTAATTTTCTTCATAACTATTATTTTATAGGCCTAACTTTTTTTTCTTGGGCAGATTTTCATTTTTCTTCATTGCCTCTTCAGTCTCTATAACTTTTTCTCCCCTCCTGGACAGGTTTTCCGCTGGGAATGTCTGGTGGGGAGAATGTTGCTGTAAAATAAGCCTGAGGAAGAGTCAGGGAACTGTTTCAGAGACAAAAATGTGGTGGCACTTTAAAACCGAAGGAAACATTCTGTTAATTATGGGTCTTTTAGCTTTACTTAGTCACCCCATATTCAAAGCCAGTTTTTAAAACTCCATACTTTAGCATTTTAACTGGAGGTTTGGGGACCTCCTCCTTCCAAAATATAAGTGTTGGTGAAATAACCATTTGAAACACATTGTAGGCGAGTTTCACCTGCCAAGGTGTGTCATCCTGAAGTCACATTTAAATGCATTTGCAAAGTTTATTTCTGCACAAAATGTGTGCTACTAAATTGGGCGATATTTTGCCTATATGGAAAAGTTATTTGCTAAAATATTTACTTAAGGAAAAGAAGTCTCTTTGGTCTGCAGGCTTAAAGTTGTGAAACTGAACTGCGTGAGATCCTTTGGAAGAAGGCTTCCCAGGGGAATGGCCTTCTGCCTTCTTGGGTCAGGCGATGGGAGGAAGGGTTGGAAACCACATCCCCCAGCTGTGGAATGCCCTGCTCAGTGTGTTCATTCTCTGCCCTGTACCCTGCTCTCCCTTGTCTGTCTGGGAGGCGATGCTAGATGAAACTCCAGAAGGTGTAGAGGTGAAGGCTGACTCTGCACACACCTCTGTTAGGATCCAGCAAGATCCCTCTCTTAGCAAAACGAACTTTCCAAAGAAAATTTTTAAAATTCAAACATTTTCAAGACTATTTGAACATTCAAAACTAGAATTCTATAGGGAAAGACTGGGAACCAGTTAGGATTCAGACAGTAAAACCATGTGTATATACAACATATGTTACATGCAGGCAATCTTCAATTTAAGCCAGGGTTGTTTTCCAGAAAGGTCACTTGAAAAATATTTCAGAGTGTATTTTTTCCTCATTAGACATAAAGCTATGCGTGGGAAGTCCTCTGGCAAACAGAGCCTGATTAACCCGTATTATACCTGAAAAGCAGTTCAGGTCATTTGGGTGGCCAGTTGCCAATACTAATATTCTTCCCCACTGTTCCCATAAAAAATTGCAGTTCCAACATTTGTAGAACTGCTCACAACCAGAAAATGTAGAAAATGTGGCATAAACGTCTTTATGAGGCCATGTATCTTGATATCAAAGTTTAGAGAGACACATGTTCACTATTAATATAAAACTATAGTCATACAGATTTCAGTAATTGTGTATGAGATTGAGTCAGGAGAGCTTCATCAACATACCAAAGCAATACAGAAGCACATTACAATTATATAACACTTTCAAGTCTGATATATTTGTAATTTATGCCAGTTTGAATTTTCAAACTCTAAGACCCAGGCATTTTCATTTACTTTGTGCAAGAGCTGAGGAGGAATGCTTTGAAATGAGAAGTAAGATGTGGCCTGGTACCCTGAGGGGAGAATGAAAGACTATGGGAATGATGGCCTATGTGGGCCTCATAGGGAGAGGAGGGAGGAGTACAAAAGGATGGGCCAAGGACTTCCTGGTGGTCCAGTGGTTAAGGCTCTGTGCTCCACCACAGGGGACACAGGTTCAATTCCTAGTCAGGGAACTAAGGCTCTGCATGTTGAGTGGTTCTGCCAAAAAAAAAAGAAGAATGATTTGTAGAAAGGAGGAACATGTATAGCATGATAGTCCTCCTCCCAAGTACATCCCAAAGTGAAAACTGGCTGGTTTTGGTAATACTTGGTTGAAAGAGAGACAAAGGGGAGTGTAAGGAAATCTTTGCCTTTCAAGTTGCCATCTTCCCAATCAGGGTTACCTCTTGGTCTCTGAGACCTATTCTTCTGTAAAAGCCCTGACAACCTATGATTAGATCCCATTTGAGAATCATTATAGCTTCAAAGATCCTGATGCTGGGAAAGATTGAGGGCAGGAGGAGAAGGAGGCATGACAGAGGATGAGAAAGTTGGATGGCGTCACTGACTCAATGGACATGAGTTTGAGCAGACTCCAGGAGATAGTGAAGGACAGGGAAGCCTAGTATGCTGCAGTCAGTCCATGGGGTTGCAAAGAGTCAGACATGACTTAGCGACTGAACAACAGATGGCTTAAAAAGCTTTTACTGGCAAAGTTGGGAACCTTTTATACCATTAGAACCTGAAGCACATTTTCTTTTATGTAAGTAAACAACCATTTACCAGGCCTCTTTTGGAACATGCTCTATTTTTAAATTGGTTCTGCTCATATGTGTAGTGTTGAGTGAGCCCGAGAAGCAAAGAGTCAAAAGCCAGATTCTCATGGGGAGAACTTGGGTATTTTTCCTTTGGAACTCAGAGAGCACTGTACACCTTGAGGTCAGTTTCAATTGTGTGTATCTTAGACATAAAATAAAATTTCTAAGTTTTTAACATTTATGATTTTTATGAACATTGCTTTCCTATCTGAGAAACTCTAAATAAACACTTATGAAAATAATTATGATGCTCTTGGGGTCACTTTAGAATACAAAAAACAGATGGTTAGAGGTTCATTGACATGACCAACTGACCTGCTGTGAGATGGTGAATGCTTTAATTTATTTTTCTTCCTCCATGATTGTTCTTCTGAACATCTTGAAAGACAGCCAAGAGAACCTTCTCTTCTAATTATTTCCAACTATTTCTCAGAAGTTCATTCAGACGTACAATTAAATAAATCATCCATACTTTGGGAGCACCAATTTAAACATCAAATGTTTACATTTATATATAGAAGGAGAATGAATTATCTCTCCCCACCACCAGATTTTAATCTTAAAGGCAAGTTATTAATTTTGCTCCATCTTGTATACTGAGCAGTTGCTCAGTAAATGGGGTAAATAATATGGTATCTTGATTCAGGAAAATGTGGTTCCCAAATGAACCATTTAGAGAAAACAGGATGTGACTGTGAGTAGAAGAGACAAGAAGGTAGATATCTCAACAAAACAAGTTGTTGGGAAGGAAAAAGTGGAAGGTAGATTCTGGGTAAACAACCAACAATGCCCTTGAAACAGGCTATTATATTTAATTATTGCAGTCTTATTCCAAGTGAAAGATTAGTGTATATATAATCTTTCCATTCCTGCCTCTTATTCCTACATACAGTTGCAGACTGTCTCTATTTCTACAAACTTCCTCAAGTTACTTCTTGGCACCTTGGAGGGATGGGGAGCACAAATCTTATTATGAACAGCTGTGGTGTCTTCATCTTCTGACCTGAGATGCTCAGCTCTCCATGACTGGGAATTGCCCAAAATCCAGACAATACTGCCATCCAGAATCACTCACGCACAGAGCCTACCCTGGGACAATTGGTGCTTTGTTCTTTGGAGCATGTGCCAGACTCTTACTATATTCTGTGCAGAATTGGGACAGATGCTTCTAATAGCTTGTGGAGTTTTAAGTGAAAATTGCTTTCTGCTCTTGGTTTCTCTGTCTTTAGAACTCAGTTCAGTTCTTCAGTTCAGTTCAGTCGCTCAGTCATATCCGACTCTTTGCAACCCCATGAATCACAGCACGCCTGGCCTCCCTGTTCATGACCAACTCCTGGAGTTTACCCAAACTCATGTCCATGGAGTCGGTGATGCCATCCAGCCATCTCATCCTCTGTCTTCCCCTTCCCCTTCTCCTCCTGCCCCCAATCCTTCCCAGCATCAAGGTCTTTTCCAATGAGTCAACTCTCTCCATGAAGTGGCCTAAGTATTGGAGCTTCACCTTCAACATCAGTCCTTCAATGAACACCCAGGACTGATCTCCTTTAGGATGGACTGGTTGGATCTCCTTGCAGTCCAAGGGACTCTCAAGAGTCTTCTCCAACACCACAGTTCAAAAGCATCAATTCTTCAGTGCTCAGCCTTCTTCATAGTCCAACTCTCACATCCATACATGACTACTGTGAAAACCATAGCCTTGACTAGACAGACCTTTAGAGACAGCGCCTGGGGACAGTAGGCCAATAATTGAAGAATGGGTTCCACATTTCTACCTTGGATAGCTGGATGGGACTAGATCATAACCAGGAGGGCAGACTCCTTGTGATATTTGGCATCCAAGTTACATGTAGGCAATTTTGTTCCCTATTTATCCTTTATAATGTTGTTTCCATGGGAAAATACACCCATGGATACAACATTATATCCACCCTGGCAGTACCCTGGTTAAAAGAGGCAAGTTATATAAATATAATGCAAACGTGTACCATGGACAAAATGTATTAATAGGGCCAGATGTTCTGCTTTCTGCAGCCCAATAGAGTTGTAGTTGTCTGAAGTAAGCCAATATATTCAGATTGGAACATTGCCAAGAGAAAAAAAGTATAAGAACAAGGGTAAACTTGGCCTTCCTCTCAACAAGCTGCAGTTGCTACAAGACTATATTGGCTTTCCCCTTCAGGGGATTCTTTGGTCTGACTCTCTCGTGCAGAAGCCCTTGTTACTTCTCCATCCCATACCCTCTCTACTACGTTGGTTCATTCACTACTGACTAGCATCTGTCATCTTGTCTCTTCATGAAATCCCCTTCTTCTCTGCTTGGGGTAGAATTCAACCCTCCAGATAACCAATAAGCCTAATGTCTCCACTCCTCTCTGTGCTCACCTTAGCCATACCTGGGTGTTAATTTTAAATGTCTAAAAGATCCAGTCCTAAATATCTCATGTTGCTTATGAGAAAACTGAGGCATGAAAAAAAGTTGGTGTCACCACCGAATTTGGGCAGCAAGTTTATGTCAGAGACTGAACTAGAATCAAGAAGTCTTGTCTTCTAACCTGGTATAGTTGCCATCATACCCACTGCATTTATAAAGTTCTTTAGTTTTTCTGCAAAGAGGTATGTATATAGATACACACACACACACACACACACACACACACACACACACACACACACACACA
>ML663573.1:468975-518154 GCA_007570785.1 Antilocapra americana
ACACACACACACACACACACACACACACACACACACACACACACACATTTTTTAAACTGATGAGCAATAAGAAAGATGGACTTTTAAAAATTGACTTGCTGTATATTAGTCTATTTAGGGCTGAGAAGGCCAACCATTTAAATCTTACGACATGAAAATTAAGCCTGTTTAAGCATATATTAATGCTGGGTTTGTATCACAATTGGTCACCTACCTACTAAGTTTTCAAGTTTCTAGCATCCCCAACTATGGGATCATCAGACTTTTAAAATCTTGCATTGCTGTAGACATGACTTTTAAAAAGAATTTCAACATGTCAGCTTTATCGGTAGTAGTCAGAGATTGGCACTAAGAAGGCTGCTTGTTTCTATTATGTGTTCAATCGAGTCTTTGTGTTTTCAGCAAACTTATAAGAGACAGCGTTATGGTGTCTTATTGTGGTACTAAAATGGGATTTGGGCAGAACGGGTACCTGCTTGTAACACACAATCTAACATTACAGAGTGTCTTGGGAAAGACTGGTTTGAAGCACAACTTCCAGTGATAGTCTCCCAGAGTATCATTAATTTTCCTTGTTCAAAGCAATCTAATTTTTCCTATTTGCAACAGATGTGTCTAAACAATATATTTTATTCACTCAAGCAGAAATATTTTCCTGCTAAAATGACCTAATATCACGTAGTTTTTCTTGTGTGTAAGGAGCATATACTGCTTGGGAACATTTAGAGAAACCAAATTCAGATGTGTGGAAAGGTAGGAAGTGGTGAAAAGCAGAATTGACCATCCGTTAGAGCTAAAGGTGATATTAAATCCACCAAGAGAAACAAGTAAAAATGTTGTGCATTGTTGTCAAGTACTACCTGTCCCTCAGAAAGATTTCTCAATCAACGGGTATAAAGGGTTGCAGGATCTCTTGGGTTTTTGTGAAATGTGTGTCTAAAGAGACATAGAGACCAGAAGTATTTGAAAGTTGACTTGTAGACAAGAGTGCCTAAAATATTTATACACAAATAGCCTTCTTTCCAGGAATATGGAAGGAAAGATTGATTCAAAAAGCTATTTTTTTTTTCAACTGGTTGTTGAGGGCTTCTCTATGTATCGGAGAAGGGTCACTCTGCCTATGTATTGTTGTGTCCTGGTGCCTCCACAAGGGCTGAATGTGAACCTCATTACTCTGTCCTGCCAAGAAAGTGTGTAAAGCATTGGCTGCCCTTCCTGCAACTTTTCTGAAAACAAAACAAAAAGTTATCCTGGGAGCATTAAACACCAGCACACCTTCTAGACAAAGTGCAAAATGATTTGCTTCTTTACGGCTCCCTCAAATATTAGTCAACTCCCTGAAGTCTAGTTCCAAAGAAGGAATTATGGTTTTCTCTAAGGGCCAACAAACAGTTCCCTTTGTAAATTTCTGGACTTCGTGGGGGTGATATTTTTGAGTTCTTCTACGATAAAATTAATGATCCATTTGAGAAATTGTCCCTGTATTAAATGTAGTTTCTATTTCAGGGTTGTTAGAGGCAATTCTTGAGTGCTCACCTCCTCTTTGATCTGTGGGGACTCACTGGTTTCCATGGAGTCTCACTGGCTCACGACCAAGTGAGAGCTCAGCATTCCTGTCAGCTTGGGTACAACGTTCCCAATCAGGTCTGACCTGAACTACTTGGACAAAAGACTTTAAAATCAGAATGCTTCATACGTCAGCCCAAAAATACGTTGATTATTTTAGAAGAGTGCAGTAGAAGTTTAAAAATGTGTTTCTTTCATTTATTTAAATTTTGATGCATTTCTGGAAAACAGTTTTAGTCTTCTGATGACACAAAATCCATACTTTCTTCAGTCCTTCTACTTTGTACAAAATAATACAAAGCAGAATATGTTATTTGGCCTTAAATGTAAATATGATGAGAGCCAAGTTATTGTGACCAATATATTTCACGCATCTGGCAGTAATCTTTTTATTTTATGGCAGTGATGACTCAAAGCAATTGTTGATCCTAATTTATTTTTAAACCTTTTAGCTTAAGCCTTCTTCTCGGGGCTTTTTTTTTTTTTCTCTCTCTCTCCCCTACCTAGTGTTGTAGGATGGCTAAAATAAGATCACTGTAAACACCAACATTCATTTTTTTAAGTCAAACATTTGCAGGACTACACTGTGGTTTCAGGAGTGGTAGAGAGAGATTCCTGACTTAGAGCTTGCCTTCAAGTAGAGGAGGACGGGAGCCCACAAGGCTCATAACTGTAGACAGCTGAGATTGTCTTTAGTGTGCAAAATGAGTAGGAGCAAAGAGAAAGAAAATATGACTTTGACTTGGGTTTGTGGGTGTTGAAGAGGCATTGATGGCATTTGTGCTCCTACAGAGGGCATTCTCTGGCCTACTTTGATGCTTGATTCCCTTGCAGTTATCACTGCTCAAATCCACAAATCTTCGTTCTAGGGAAGAATTAACTCTTTAGCTAAGGTGGAAAACCATGAGATGTTCTTTGGGGGAAATGTTTATCTAAATTACTTCCAACACTCTACTTGATGTCAGAGTTACCCGAATTGTTCATTTAGATCCTTTTGGCAGAATCCTGTGAAGCAATTATAAAGAATGAGTCTTACACTCAATCAGGTTCTTACCAAGATGTTCTCCATGTTGAAATCTTACTAACTCGGATTTTGACCTTGAAATGTATTTCTAATTTCCTTTTGAAACCATGCCTGAGATTACTAAGGGATTTTGGTATTTAAGGAAAAACATGGCTTTATTAATTTTTATCCCTGCTCCATCAGTGAAATAGATGTTTATTTTTCTTCATAACCCCTGTGGATTTTGATAGAAATATCAAGAAAAACCATCAAGAAAAAAGATTTTATATAATAGTTTCACATGTGCTTATGTTTTAAAAGTAAATAAACAATGAGGAATCAATTTTCAAATATCAGTGATGTTGGTTTTTTTTTTTTAATTATTGGCTTAAATTAAGTAGCTTCACTTTTCATGGCTTCTCACTGACTTTTATTTCATTAACTGTATAAGAAATATGATCCATTTAATCATACTTTTAAAGACATGGATAAGATAAATGTTGGGTTTTTAACAAAGAATAAACGCAGGACCAAAGCCTAGAACTAGAAGAATAGTCCAAAAGCACAACATTCAGGAACTGAGTAGAGCCACTACCTGCAGCGGCACAGACCTGCTTTAATCTACATAGACCCATGCTAATCATGGACCCACCAGGAACAGAGAGCTCCCTGGCTCTGTGCCAACATACCAGCCCTAGACCTAAGGGTTATTTTTAAACGTTTTCACATTTTTGGGTTCATTCGGCAAACTTCTAGGCTCCCTAGTTGTTGGAGAAACCTTGGATCACACTACGTTTGTAACCAAGGGGTCTTTTTATTGTTGACTCTCAAGAGTAGACCATTTGGCCAAGGCAAATGGCTTAAAGTCACAGCTCCTACCTTGCTGCTTTTTCCTCATCCTAGGGAGTTCTCCTTTAAAGAGGAAACAGCGGGGCCATTATGGGCAAGAAGGAATCAAAGCCTAAGACTTCTGAGGAGCTGGTCAAGTCAGGAATCCTCCACACCTTACTCACTCAGGCTGTCATGCAGCCAACGCTTATGGACGGGCTCCATATTCCAGGCACTGGAGCAGTTATTGAGTTTACAGTGGTTACCACTTCCTGCGGAAATAACATCCACAGGAAGCCTAGAGCCTAGGGGAGCTGAAAGATAATTGTACAGATCATCATTAAGTGTATAGTTGCACATTGTGGTGAATGCTATGAATGAAGAGAACGGGGGACTCTTAAGAAAGTGGATTTTCATCAGCAGGAAGGGCAGTCCTAAAGTTGGGACATGAATGGATGAATGAATGAATGAAAGCCAGCGCGTGTAGAGGCCGGTGAGTGGCGATGAGTGGCACAGTGAGATGGGGCTGTGTGAGGTGATGAGGTGAGGACTGCGTCAGGCCCAGGGCTGCAGGCCATGCTGAGGAGTCTAGCTTTTATTCTAAATTCAGTGGGAGCCTACTTTATAGGTTTTAAGCAGGGCAGTTGATGTAATCCAGCTTAGTTTTTTGAAGATTTGCTCTTTTGGGTAAAGAATGAATTGCAGATAAGAGTGAAAAAGGGGTAACCAGTTAGGAGCTTCTTTTTCTTTTTTAATTGAAGTATAGTTGATTTACAGTTATTTGTTAGCTTCGGGTGTACAGCAAAGTGATATATATATATATATATATTTCAGATTATTTTCCATTATAGGTTATTACAAGATATTGAATACATTAACAATTCCCTGGGCTATATAGTAAATCCTTTTGCTTGTCTATTTTAGGTGTAGTAGTTTGTATCTGTTAATCCCATCCTTCTAATTTATCCCTCATTCCCTCCCGTTCCCCATTAGTGGCCATAAGATCATTTTCTGTGTCTGTGAGTCTATTACTGTTTTGTATATAGGTTCATTTGTTTTTTTTTTTTTTAGATACTACATTTAACTGATACTATATAATATTTGTCTTTGTCTGTCTGACAATTCACATAGTATGATAATCTCTAGATCCATCTATTTTGCTATAAATAACAATATTTATTTCATTCCTTGGCTGCTGCTGTTGTTCACTTGCTCGGTCATGTCTGACTCCTTGTGACCCCGCGGACTGCAGCACTCCAGGCTTCCCTGTCCTTCAGCCATCTCCTGGAGTTTGCTCAAACTCATGTCCATTGAGTCAGTGATGCCATGCAACCATTTTGTCTTCTGTTGTCCCCTTCTCCTCCTGCCTTCAATCTTTCCCAGCATCAGGGTCTTTTCTAATGTTGAGTAATATCCAATCTTAAACCAATTATCTGTTTATGGGCACTTGGGTTGTTTCCATGTCTTGGCTATTGTAAATAGTAAGGAGGCTTTTCAAATATATTGATTATGTAATTATGAACTGGTTATATAGTCTCAGTTATATGTGGCATCTAAAAAATAGACCAAATGAACCTATATACAAGTAAGAACTAATGGCTTAACTAATGGTAAGAATTAATGGTTCCTTGAACCAATGGGATCCCTGATATTAAAGAAATTACACTCTGGGGCACACAAACATTGTGCAGATGTTATCAAGCCGCTACTATTTAAATAATGGAAAAATAGCATGTGGCCTTAACTACCTTCCCCCTTCTTCTTCCCTTTACTACCTCACCTTTGATAATGACTGTCTGCCTGGGTTCTCTGTATACCGTGGAGAAAATTAGACCTGAATCCAGCACACCCACATGAATAAATCAGTGTTACGAGGTGCTTTGCAGTACTGTACAAATTCTAGAAATTGGTGCTGTCTCCTCTGCTTTCCCCTTTGTTCCTTGAAGTTCCTGGGGGAAGCCAGAGGGCTTTTATATTGTTTGTTCATGGAGATGAGTGAACTTCAAAGTTAAGGATGATTTTGCAATTGTTTTAGAAGTTGAATCCTTTGAAAAGATCTAATTAGTTGCTCATTGGAACTGTAAGCCTATATTAAGGCTCTATTTCACAAATAGTAACATTGAGGTGAAAAGAGAATACAGAAAATTTTAAGTTATTATTGCTTTGACACATGTGTAATATAATTAGTGTAAACTACTTAATATATAAATATATGTAGTAAATATACATAGTAAACATATATACATGCATTAAGTTTATTATAATGTGTAAAATATATATGAAGGATGTTTTCAATTATTTTAAGTACTATTGAAGCATTTATGATTTATTTCCTTTGAATCTTATGATAGAAAATCATATCAAGGACTTTAGAATTAGAAACATTTTTTTAAAGATTATTAATAGGTGTAATGCTCTTTTTGTTTAAACAGAAGTAAATGACATAAAAGCACTTCATTATTATGGACTCAAAAAATCATTCTCTACCCCTCTCCAGAAGTGAAGTACAGGCACAGCCCAAAGTAACTATACTTTTAGTTGATAATTCAAAGAATGAAAGAGAAAAATAAGATATTTCTTGTATCTTTATAGATGCTTTATTAGGTTCAGTTCCACACATAATTTTATAGTGAAAGGTGGGTGAGAACTCGTCAGGGTTCTAGTTTGGGTGAGAGGAAAGAGCGCATTGATGGATAGAAAGATAACTTATCCTTCCTACAGCCCTCCTTTCTCTTTTAGTGTTTCTGCAGGTAGACACACAGCATGAGTGTGTGCTTCTAACTAGAGGGAATAAATAATTCAGCATTTTCTGCTGCATATCAACTCTCTGCTTATTTTCCCCCTCAAATTACATATTCTGGCAAGGTTTCTCACTTGTTAAAACATTTAATTATTATGTTTGGCAGTCATGGTTGGTTGCATTATATAAACAGATGCCTACTTCAAACATCAAAACTGATTTTTTTCATAGTCTGCCAGAAACCGAGACTATTTGATGTGCAGTTTGAATGCTCTATTTCTGATTATATAATTTAGGTCTGGGAATAGAATTCTGGCATTTGTCTGCAGTCTTTATGACATAGGAAATTAACCTTTAGCCTCCTCTTTAAAGGGCAAATCATCTTGGATAAAAGTTCCAAAACCACTATAAGGTGAGCACCGTTCTATTAAAAGATCCTTTTATCTTCAAGCATGTGCACATCTCTCTGGGACTGCATTATTTGTAAACACTCTGGGTAATCTGTGACCTCTACAGAGCTGTGGCTAACTCATCTCCCCATCCGAGTCAGTGTTTAGATGAAGAGCCTGCTAGAAAAACGTGCTTTCCTTCTGCCTGTCTGTAGCCAGTGCTTTCAATTAGATGCTGAAATATACTTAAGAACACTTCCCAGGGCACTAGATTCTCATTTAAGGCATATATCCACCTGTAGTCAAATAAAATTTAGGTAAGCTAGAGTCCTTAATGGGCTGTTTTCTTTCTAAACTCAGTTTCTAGACAAAACCTTCCCTCCCCATCAGAAACAGAAACTAGCTCGACATGAGGGATGTATTTAAAGGGACAAGATAAACCTCCAGAACTGTGTTGTGCCATTAGTTCTCATCCAACCCTCTTCACCTTCTCCTCCTCCCAGAGTTTAGTCAATGCACCTGGTAGAGTTGACCTTGAGGCAAAACAGAGTCTGACTCATCAGAGGGAGGCTAAATTATAGTTTGGACACCATACTTACTTACTGAAGTGGGAACCTGTATGACTTAGAAAAAAATTAGCAAGAGTTGAAAGAGTTTTTTATTGTTAACTCTAAAATGACCAGAAAGTTCAGTTAGATAGAACTTTTCATCTCTTGAGGAGTTTGGGTATAATGCTGTTTTACTTAATAACAATGACAGAACTAATGACCTCAGAGGCCAAACCCTTTTTCCCCTGACTTCTCCAGAATCATCTTGCTGCTAGGAAGTTATAGAAGCTCATCCGAGAATGATATCCACTGAAATGAGGAGTAGAGAGATGGTTGGGTTCAATCTCTTGTTACAAAGCAGAAATAGACTCACAGACTTAGAAAGCCAACTTGTGGATACCAAAGGGGAAAGGCCATAGGAGGTGGGGCGGGGTAAATTAGGAGATTGGAGTTAACAGATACATGGGTATATGTAAAATAGATAAACATGGACCTACTGTATAGCACAGGGAACCATATTCAATACCTTGTGACAACCTAAAATGGAAAAGAATATGGAGAAAAGTACATTTCATATGTGTGTGTGTGTGTGTGTAACTGAATCACTTTGCTGTATACCTGAAACGAACACATTGTAAACCAACTATTGTTGCTGTTTCATCGCCAAGTCTGTCTGACTCTTGGGACCCCATGGACTGCAGCCCACCAGGCTCCTCTGTCCATGGGGTTTCCCAGGCAAGAATGCTGTAGTGG
This sequence comes from Antilocapra americana, assembly GCA_007570785.1. Classification (NCBI taxonomy): domain Eukaryota; kingdom Metazoa; phylum Chordata; class Mammalia; order Artiodactyla; family Antilocapridae; genus Antilocapra; species Antilocapra americana. The sequence goes on from ML663573.1 coordinate 476,803, forward strand.
GTTGTCATTTCCTCCTCCTGGAGATCTTCCCCACCCAAGAATCGAACCCACATCTCCTGTGTCTCCTGCACTGCAGGCGGATTCTTTACTGGCTGAGCCACTGGGGAAGCCTATACATCAACTATATTTTAATTTTAAAAAGAAGAAAAAGAAAGAAGGTCTTGTTACAGGTTATTGCAGAACTAGATTTTGGGTGGCTGGATTTCACTTTTATTTTAAATGACACGATGCCAGATTACACCTCATACCTCTCCTAGAAAAGGTACACACAAACTGGGAACTGTTTTCTGTTTGGAAGTGGGAACCTGAAACTGTTGTTTGAGTTGATGACGTGGTGTGGCTGACACATGTAACAATCACAGGCAATATTTGAGGAGCAGGCAGTGTGGGTAGGTGCTTCACAAGCTTTGTGATTTCCTGGGTCCCACCCTGTCTGTGATAACAGCCCCTGGCAGCTCTTCCTGCTCATTCTTGCACCTTTCACTCCACAATCCATTACATGCTTGGGGAACTTGGCTAAGGTCACACAGCAACTAAGTGGCAGAAATGGGACTCACCCCCAGACCTGTCAGACACCACGTCTTTCACACCTTCCTTGTCTCCAGTGTGTGTTCTTGCACGGACTCGTGTGTTCTTGCCCCTTCTTTCGCTCATGCTATCCAGGTGGGAAAACCTCATCTTTCAGTTTTTTATATTTATAACCCATTTGAGTTTTTTTTTTTTAATTCCCTTTCTTTTTCATGGAAAATTCATCTCTATTCTGTTAAACTTTGGTGACATTCCAGGACATCCTTGATTCATTTAACTAGGTTCTCAGCCACTTACCAGATATTTGATCCTGTACAAACTGTTCAGCCCTTCTGAGCCCCAATTTTCTCCTCTGTAATGTGAGTGTAATATTTTTTAGAGTGATTTTATGTAAAGCACCTGGCATGGTGCTGGTGTACACCCCTTCTGAGATAGTTTTGTTTTAGCCTCTTGTCTGTAATGATAAAATCGATTTCCCTTAATGAAAGGTTAACCACAGAATAATTTAAATTTAAGATAACAAAATTAGATAGCAAAAATGAGCCCACATAAATATTTCTTACAGATATTATACAAATGAATCAAGTGAAAACTAGTAAAATTACTAATCACAGGATATAACATGAAACAAAAATTTTCTAAGATTCAGGCCACATACCATAAAAAAATATGTGTACCTCAACAAACTCAGCAATTAACTATTTATGGATTTAGAGTAGCACAATTTCAGCTACAAAGGGGAAATTTTTGTTGAAGGAAATGACTGTTGAAAGGGAAAGTTGGGAAAATGAATATGTATATATATATAATTTAAAACCTTTAAAGATCAAAACAGAGTGAAAGCCACAAAATGAGAAAATATGCATGGCAAACTTTAGAGACTTGATAACACAGACAAGTTTATGTCAAAGTGAGCACAGTATCAGACTGTAATTAAATAAGGAAGGGTTCCAAGGAAGCTTTCAGCTGTTTCACCCAAAATAAAACAAATAGAAAATTAAATTTGTATAGCCAACAAATTTTAAAATGAATTTTACCCCTACCAAGTAAATGAAAGTCCAAGGCCAAGTCTGGAAAGATTGTAAGGAAAAGAAAAATATCCTCATGCATTATTGCTGACAATCTAAATAGATGATCTTTTTGACTAAGACCTGGCAGTGTATAAATAGTAGGAATTATCAAAGTCTTCCTCTTTGAGCCAGCAGAGCTCTTCCTGAGAATTTATCCCAGGGGTATCATGAGATAAGCACTTATTAAGCCACTGCAGTGTGAGAAGCTGTGAGAAGCAGAGATGCAGGAGATAGACTCTAATCTGAAGGAGAAACTAATGCAATTTAAAGGTACTAAAATAGTGCATATTCAAAACAGTTCTCAAAGCATTAATTATAATGGGGAAAAAGGCAGGGTAGCCTAATTCTGAGAATGAGGGACTCATCATTTTCCTGAGTCACCTGCTGTCCCAAGACCAAAAGTCCTCTGTTCTTCTATGTGTACCCCTGTGAGCCCCATGGTGCCCCCATGATAGGTTTAAACTACCTCTGATTCTTCTCTCTGCTCACTGCCAACCCCATGGAATCAATTCCCAAGCCACACACATCCCCGCTCCAGCCGCCTTTATCCAGGTCAGCATCATCCCTTTCCCACCTGGTCTTTATCTCCCTACTTGCATTCTTGCTCCCTCCACTGTGTTTTCCAACTTCAGTTAGTGTCTTCTTTTCAAAACGCAGATCTGATCATGGTACTTAGCTTCAAACCTTTCACAACTTTGTTGTTGCTTCGGCATAAAGTCAAACTCTGGTAAGATATTCATGGCCTGGTTCCTGCTTACCTCTATAGTCTTGTCTCTTATTTCTCCCCTCCTTGCACCACACACACACACACACACACACACACACTCACACACACACGCACTCACACACACATACACACATTCTCACACACACTCACACACACACATACACAAACACACAGATTCACACACACACACTCACACACACACACACACACACCAGTTTCTACCTCACTACATTGCTTGCAATTCTCCTAAACAGACATCTTGGGCCTTTGTAGGCAGCAAGCTCTATACCTGCTCCTCACCTCATTCTGAAACTCCAGGCTGTTCTATCTATTCCTATTTGTTCTGGATTCAATTCCTTATCATCCCCTCCAGGGCATCTTCATGATATAGAGCACTGTCTGAGATACTCAGACACAAGAGGCAGAGCCCACCTGTGTTCACAGCATCTGACTACCCCTTGTGTGGAATACTCTTTATTGGAAAAGAACTGAATTCTGAAAACTCATGTCTGAACACTGTTTTCCATTTAACTTGAGGCAAAATATATTATCCTATTTAATCTCTAGTATGGTGAGTTGTAATACTATCTTTTATACTATTTTGTTGGTAGTGGTAACTACAAACCATTTTAAATTGTGCAAAAGAATTGTATTTAAGGTGGGAGGTGAAAAGGAGATCTTCCCAAGAAGGAGGTGATCCAGTTAAAGCTGCATCTCTCTGAGACTGCCCAAATCCTGTTAGTTAGAAAATCTAGTAAGTCAACTGCTCATACATTTAAAACTCTATTATCAAATGTTTTCAGCAAGAGTAAAGAGGGGGAACCTTTTAAGGTTTTTTTCAGTGTGTTCCCTTGTCTTTAACGTAAATAGTATTTGTGACTCCTTAAAGGTTGGTATGAGTATTATCTGATACTTAGAGACCACATGGGGGCCCCAAAAAGGTAAATATGTTTTCTCACTTTTTTCTAGTCAGATAATTAAAAAACTACTTCTTAAGGACACCTAAACTGAGCAGCGCCTGAAAAAACTAATAATTCTATATAGTGAGCATGGAGACATCTAACTTATTATGCCACTGAGAACTTTTCACATGTAAACAAGAATTATTTCTTAACAGAAAAAAGTCCACGCTAACTTCAGATGTCATAGTAAACAGAAGTTTTCGTATTAGGTTCAGCCTGAATTATCCACCTTGACCCAATCAAACTGATGGAAGTAGCAGGAATTACTTTTGTGCAGACAGAGATAAAAACTAATCCTGGTCAATCAGCACTTTGTAATTAATCCACATACTTGTTTTAAAAGAGAGAAATATTGGCACTTCTCTGGTTTAAGGTTCTACACCAGTCTAATATAGCATTCTACAACTATATAGGGTTTGATTTCAGGGTAGAATTACATATAACAAAGGTTTTGCTGTAGCAGATGGTTATTTCCAACTGCCAAGTATTGAGGTTTCCTTGGGAATCTGTTGTAACCATCCATGAGCAAATTTATGAGTAAATGAATTAAACACAAAACATGGAGTTACCTTTTAAATTTGGCTTGAAAACCTGGGCTTTAACATACTAGCTTAACATTGATATTGTGGTTTTTAAAACCTGAAATCTCTGAATACCAACTAACCATAAACTGGAAGTCAGTCCAAACAATATCGCCTTTCATTTCTGAAAAACAGGTAATAAACCACTGAAAAAAAGTACAACAGTGTTAATAACTTTATAAACCAGTATATTACACAAATTCTTTTAAAGTTGCCTATATAAATGAAGACACTATGCTAAGGGATAGTAGCCTCACCTTACTTTGATGTAAAGGAGAAAATAAATGTGGAAATCACTTTTGCTGTATTTTAAGTGTTTGACATGAGAAAGCTCCATTGCCTTTTCTTTATTCTAGTTGCTGTGTTTTTAATAAAATGCACATTTAACAGTTTTAATATATTTTCACCTGGGTTTTTATCTTAGAATGAATGTTAAGCTGCAAGGAGAGGCTTAGTCATTTGTTAAACTTCTTGAGCTTTATGGCTATATTCAGCAATATTGATAGGATTTCTAGGGGCACAGAAGATGTGAATCTTAAATCTAAATAGGAGATCAATACCAGCAGCCCACCTTTCACCACAATGCTCCCTTTGAAGAATCCATATTATAAAGTAGGTGTCATAAAGTAGATCATACTTTCCCCTGGGAATGTTTTTATAATTACCAGCTACTTTTTAAATCAGATCTTAGCATATAATTATAACAGTAGCATGTTTTTAAGCATTACAAAAGCTGTGATAGAAATATCATGCACACTCATTATAACAAAGTCCCCAGTGTACTATAGTTGTTCATTCATTCATCCCACAGATGCTATTGAATATGTACTATGTTCCAGGCACTATTTCAGGCTCTGGGGATTTGATATGGGCAAAAAACACCCCCTCCCCATCAATACTACAGAATAGACTAGTGGCAGAGATGACTATAAACCAAATATTCATTGCAAATTATAAGCACTAGAAAAGAAAAATAATACTGGCATCACCTTGGGAAGGCGGTCCTTAAAGAGAGCTCTGACAGATCAATAGTAGCTAGGGGGAGGTTGTTATGGCAGGAAAGCAATGTGGAGAGAGCGTGAACCCCTAGAGAAACTTAGAGGAGAGTAATGAGACTGGAGGGGTCAGTAAGGTGAGTAACGAGGCAGAGTCTGGACTTTCGAGGTGTTGGAGGCCTTGTCAAAGATTTGGCCATTGTCCTTGAAGACATGAAAGAGCATGGGAGAGTTTTCAGTTGATGGGATGGATAAGGGTGGGTAACATCAGATTTACAATTTTAGAAGTTAGTAGTGCAACAGTCCTACCCACTCCATGAGGGACATTCTGTTAGTAGAAATGATTTAGATGAACAGGGGAAAGACAGAGGAAAGTAAGTGCCACTTGAAAGAGAGTTGTGCACGCGTGCTCAGTTACTTCATTCGTGATCGACTCTTTGCAACCCTGCGGACTGTAACCTGCCAGGCTGTTCTGTCCATGGGATTCTTCACGCAAGAATATTGGAGTGGGTTGCCCTGCCCTCCGCCAAGGGATCTTTCCAATCCAGGGATCAAACCTTCATCTCCTACGACTCCTTCATTGCAGGCAGATTCTCAAACAAACAAACAAAACTAGAGGTAGTAATAAATAGTTTGACTTTCTGGAGTAAAAGTGGAAAAGATGATTCCAGAATTTCTGGCTGGTATATCCCTGCAAATGGGAGTAACATTCAGTTTCCTGTGAAATTTCATATCTGAAATATCAAATAGTCACTTACGTGTACTGGCCTATTGCTCAGGTGTTTGGGCCACAGACAAAAATCAGTGATTGGATGGTCCGGCAAAGGAAACTGAAAAGGGCTGTCAGTACAGGTGGGAAGAAAAACAGGATTATAAGAAATTGAGGTTCCCCAGGGGAATATAGAGCTTCAAGAAGAAAAGAGTGGCCAAAAGTGTCAGGTGCTGCCAACAAGTTATAGGAGAAAGAGACTGATAAATACCAGTGGGATTAGGAAGCATTATACTACACAGAGCTGTTTGGGTGGTTGGAGAGGGTGAGGGGAAAACTGGGTTGGTCTGAGTTGGGGAAGCAATAAAGAGAAGCCCAGATAACTCGTTTGTGATTTTTTTTTTACTAACCCTAACCCTAACTCTTGAGAAGAGACCTATAGCTGGAGGAGGAGGGCACAGGGAGAGTCACAACTTCTTAGATGGGCGAGTCTGACCACGTCTTCCTGCTCTTAGGGCAGATAGAGAAGAGATGCCTTGGACAACTAATTAACATCTCTAAACACCAAGACCTGCTTGTGTATATGAGGATCCAAATTCTATGTGAATTCACAAATACATTCTTGAAGGATTATCAGCATTAGCAGCTGATCATTAGCAACGTGTTGAATTTTTTTTATTCCCGTGTGTGACCTCTATGGTGCTGCAGACTGTATATACGGCACAGGGGATTTATATGGTAGTGCTTGGTGGGTTTGAGTACAGCATCAGTTCAGAGCCAGTCAGCCTAGGTTGTTGTTATCACTTAGAGATAAGAAATGAGGCGAGAACGTTGCATGTGGGATGAGGCTTAAAGCTGCTCACCAGATCACCCAGAAGCCAATGGCATGGCCAGAAGAGCCAACAGTGGCACAAAACAATTTGCAGTAACTTGCAGGTAAGCGCCAGTGGCTCATACTTTGTGCAGCATCTGCCAGAAGCATCAGTCTTCAGGAGTTATTTTGTTTCCCACATGCCACGTCCTAGAGCCAACCCACTAGATGTTGGGACTTGGGGGGGAAAGGGCAATTAAGACCCTCTCCTTCCATCCAAGTTCTGAACCAATTTTTGGAATCTGAAACAAAGGAGCAAGGCAGATGAAGACTAAACCTCCACCTTTACTACTGATGAAACCAATGTTGGAGACTGTGTCTTACACCTGTGAGCAGGTGAGCATCCTGATACCAAACTCCGCATCAAAGGCCTTCCCAGCAGTGGGCTGAACAGGGACAACCCTCCCCACATAGATATGGAGGTTTCCTGCCAGTAAAGTGAAACCTGTGCCACCCGTGGGTAGGTAGCCCTCTGCCGAAAGAATCAAATCTAATTTCTGTTTCCTGACCCCAAGAGAAATGTATGTGAGGAGTCAGAGAGAGACCAGGAGCTCTTGGAGCCCCACTCAAATGGAAGAAATTCTCCACATAGCCAGCCCTCTGCCCAGCAGCTCCTTCTTGAAAGAATAGTGGGAGGTCATATATCTGCTTGCAGAGTTGGACACGACCTAGCAGCTGAACAGCAACAGCATATATTTGCTACAGAGATGGAAGCTATTCTTGGTTCTGGTGGCTCAATGCACATTTTAGTAGCTGACAGCCATATCATCGCAGCTTGTCGTGCCTTTACACAATCAGCACTTTCCAAGAGCCCTCTGTGTGACCAGAACCAGGTCCTGAAACGTTACGAAGAAGCACGTGGCCAGTTCGGCCCTCATGCTCTTCAGAAGGCGGGTGAAGATGGTACTGATGTTCCTGAAATTTCAAAAATAGTTGGTAACTCATGGACACCATAGGAAATCAGAAGCGGATATCCATGAGCTGAAGTTCATCATGAGACATATATTGGCTTCTCCGGAGCCTTCAGCGTGACTCTGGGTTTCTAGATCTGCTGTCTAAAGAAAAAGTGTGTTTCCTTCCCCAGTGTGCCCTTTTTCAGGAGTGGAGGGGGAGGTGTCTTATTATAAGTCTGACGGGGGTGGGGATGACCTCATGGGTTCGCGTTTCCCTTCGCATCCTGGCGGGTGTGCTGGGGCCTCTGGCGGGTCTCTTTCAGGAAGTGGATGTGTAGGACCTGGGAAGGGTGGGGTTGCCCTCCACAGGCAGGACATTACTCTTCTTCCTCTTCCTGACCACGTTTCCCACAGCAGTCCTGGTCATTGCTTGGCTTCCTGTCGGGGAAAACCTTGGCTACTGAGCGTCCACCTGCTACCACCCGCAAACGAAGGATGAGAGTGTTCAGTGCTGCGGCGGAACTTTGAGTCCACATAGACCCCTTGACAATGGTACCTGGGGCCTCGGACCTCTGAAGCGAAGACCGAGCGGGGATTTTTTGTTACTGTTTTGTGTGTGGGGGCGGGGGAGAATGGGCTAGGAAGCTGCTGCCTGGGCCGATCGTGTTCTGGGCCAGAACACCCTGGGCGAGTGGAGTGTGGGGATCCCGAGGGGCCCTGGGGTGAGAAAAGACAAGCAGTGTCATAGGTCGGCTGCTGCAGCCAGGGCGGCCTTGGGAGAAGAACACGCAGGGGGCTTCTCAGGAGGATGAGGGGGCCAGGCAGTCCGATGCGGGTGGGAATGAGGGCTGGGCATTGGTTTACCGTATCCAACACACTGCGAGCTGGTCACCCACCTGGTTCCCCTGCTGTCACCAAGGTAACAAAGGTCCCAGACTTCGGGAAGCCTGCATTTAGGACTTCCCTGGCGGTCCAGTGGTTAAGACTCTGTGCTTCCAACGCATGGGGTGTGGGTTTGACCCCTGGTTGAGGAGCTAGACCCCACATGCTGCAGGACACGGCCAAAGCGAATCAACTGATTCATTAAGAAAAAAGAAGCCCACATTCAAGTAAGTTTATTTCTTCAGACCTTCCTTAATCCATCCAGGCTGGCAGGTCAAGTAAGTTTATTTCTTCGGACCTTCCTTAATCCATCCAGGCTGGCATGGAGAGCTAGGGAAAAGGCAAGCGCCCGGGCACTGTTTTAGACCTGGGAGAGCAGTCGTTTCAGGGTGAGCCTCGGGAACCTGTATTTGATAAAATGTGTCTGATGCGCAGCGGGTTTGAGGCAGCTGATTGAGTGGGACAGATGGATGCCCCAGAGCAGGACAAGCGCTGTGGTTGTGAGCGTGAGGATCGTCTGAGAACAGAGGAGCCGGGTGCCGCCATGAACGTGGGGGACTCAGGGCTGGCGCGTGGGGAGTGTCACTTCAGGTTGGCTCCACTGACTGCCTTTCTCACAGGTCTCCGTCTCACCTCAGTGACTGACAGCAGCTGTGCGGGGACCTCAGGGTCTGAGGTGGGGCAGTTTGCTGTACTTCTGACCCTGGCCTCTGTGTCCCCTGCCTTGGACTTCTGATTGGCCCACTGGGTGGCTGCTGTCTGCGGGGATCTCAGATTTGTGGCAGCACTGATGACTGAGCCTCAAAGAAGAGCTCCGTCCGGGGATGTTAGTGGCTCTTCATAGAGCTGATCACTTGCTTTCGGCATCACCGTGTTATCTCCACCACCTGACCCTGAGGATGAGGCCGGGCAGCTTCTGCTCCTCCTGAGGGGTTCCTGGCATCCCTGCCAGCCTGCACTCCCAGCCAACCCAGCCTCCTACGACTGGGACGGCGTTCCACTGAGAGATGATTCAGAGTAAACACACAGTGTTCCTACCTCCTGCCTCTGTCCCCTGTGGAATTGCAAGTGACTCGGGGCCACCCTCAAGACCCCTGCCTCTCGGCTAAGACCAGACCCCAGGCTTGAGTATCTGGCTCCCCTGGTGTCCTTCCCCGAGGCCATCCCCCTCCCAGGGGAGTGTCCCCAGAAGAAGGTGGGTTCAGCTGTCTTTGTGACTCTGGGGGTCACAGGAACTGAGAGATGCTGAAGACCTCTTTGCTCTTTTCCCTGAAGGGCAGGTAATGTTGTTTCCTGGGTGCCTCTCCTAGCAGATCCCAGCTGGGCCCTCGGTGGCGGGGGGAGGGAGCTGCCCAGGGCAGAGGGAGCCCCTGAGGACACAAGACTGGTCCCTCTCAGCGAATGCTGTGCCTCTCCAGAGTGACCCCAACCCTGTGCCTCAGATGTGTGTCTGAGCTCCTGAGGTCAGGAGCAGAGATCAGAGGTGACAGCTCCTTGCGCTCAGCCATTTCAAGTCCCTGTCCTTCATCTCTACCTTCCCGCCATCTTCCATGATACTGAAGTTTTTCTACAGTTTGGAAAAGTCAAAATAATTACCAAATGAGGGAAAGTTCAACTAAAGCAATGTGTAAAATATATATCCCCAAAGCACTGTTGCTTTTTAGTGTACTGTAGGCTTTTTAAAAAAATACTGGGATGAATGTGGAGGGATTTGGGGAATTTTCCTGCTTCCTGCAAAAACAACCTTGATCTTATCAGATAAAGTGTAGCTGGGGAAGAGAGGAGCAGAGCGAAGTCAGGGAATGGATCATTCCGTCTTCTCCCATCTGTGTAATCCATAGCAGTCATAAGGGCAGAAAATAATATCAAAAGACCCAGCCTGCCTACAGTTAATTCAGGCTGAGTGAATGTAGTGTACCAAAGGATTCTAGAATTTTCTACTGCTTGCCCCCCACCCCACCACCAGGTTTAAGGCAAGGATTGGTCTCTAACTGATGAGCACCTGGCATCTTGACCAGTAGGGGGCATAGGTGAGCAGTGTACTCTATGCCCAACACACAGGTCCCACCTTCTCAGCAATTCCGACTAGCTCACTAGGAGACAGAAAAGAATTAGGTCATCGGAATCAATTTTTTTTTTTAAGTTCTTGAGCATTTACATAATTTTGAAATTTTATTAAATTCCCTTAATCAATTTTACTCATCTGCTAAAGCTGATACAATTCTGTGACGTGAACACTCAGGCATTAGAAATACTTTTCACATTTTGTAAACAAATTCTGTTTATCTAGACGACTAGTTCTCTTTTGGAAAAACAATTGCCCGAAAGCTGTTCCAATTTAAGAGAGAAAATAAGCTGGGGAAAGAGAAATAGATACACACGTTCATGCCCCCACACCACATCTAGTCACTTTTGTCTGTTTGGAGGTTTGGGCTTTTTTTTTTTTTTTAATTTTATGGAAGTGTAGTTCATTTACAATGCTGTGTTCATTTCTGCTGTATAACAAAGTGACTCAGTTATATATATATATTTATATTCTTTTTCATAATCTTTTCTATTATGCTTTATCTTGGGTACATTTAAAATAGTCATTTTAAATGTTGAAAAAGTAGGCTTTATTTCTTTAAGTGAAAAATGAAGAGTCAAAAGAACAAAGCACACTTCTCTGCAGGAGATCGGCACTTCTGTCACCGGAGCATCCCCTCCGATGGATGGGCTGTCTGCGCACCGCTCATCTCTGCCTATTCTGCTGTCTGCCCTTGCTTGTCTCACCCCCCACTTTCCCTGGGCCTCCTGAAGGAGGATCCGCAACACAGGATGAGTGTGTGGGTGGAGGCCAAAGGCGGGTGGACTGCCCGGACCTGTCTGTCTGGGGTGCAGCACCGTCACAGGGGGACGGAATCCTCCTGACGGTGGCAGCCAGACAGGGCTGTCCACCCCATCCAGGTCGCTCAGCAGGGCCACGGCCACCTGGGGGACATGCTGTCCACAACCATGGTGGGGGCTCTGGTCAGAGGGTGGAGAAATCGAAGCTCTCCTCGAAGGGCAGAATCCAGGCTTCTTATCCCTCAGAGCCAAGATGAAATTCAGACTCAAGGTAGGTTTGTGACTTTGCTGTGACTGCATAGCTTTCTTTTTAAAGGATTCAGGAAGGTGACAATAAGCTTACGAGCTTCCCCACACACACCTCTCCCTTCAAAGACAATTAATACATCTTCAGTCTGTTTTTCTTCTCAGGTTATTATAAATTATGGCTAATTCACTGGTGGAAGGTTTATTTTCTCTTTTCCTAGTCAAAGACATAGGGACCTTCAGCGGTCGCACAGTGAAAGATCATCATCTCACCTATTTTCCTTCAAAAGCATTCATTCTAACATGTATGCTTGTTCTATGATATGTATATTCGACCAGTAAGACAGAAAAGGTTTACTGGCTTTTGGCAAATTCTGGTCCAAGTCATATCACTTTGTTACTTCTGGTGTGGGAAATGGTAAAAGTAGTTAGCTTCTGGGTTTCCTCATGTAGCTATTTTTATTTTCTGTTCCTGTTGTTTTGAGGCAGCAGTAGAGCTTGTGACCAAAATGTAGCTTGCCTGTTAACTCCACTCCAAAGGCTTTGGTGGTCTTTTCTGAAAGAAATTTTCATTAGAACGAAAAACTTTGGAAATTCCTGACCTCATTCTGTCCTGTCTAGACCTTGGACTTCTTAATGATACTTAGAAGGGAACTCCTTGCTCTTGCTGATGTTTGCCCTATGAGAGAAGCACAGAGCCAGCAGAGGAAGCAGGGATGAGCTCAGAAAGAATCTACTCCTGGGGGCTTTCTGAGCTGGCCTGCTACCCCTCAGAAGGCTTCTCTCTGACTCAGAGTTCTGAGAGGTTCCAAGCAGTAATGGCTGACTGTCCTTTCATTTCAACAAATGTGTGCATGCCACACATTTTTCTAGATACTGACTTTCTCTGGTCCCTAGCTAACCTACAGTTGAGAGGTATGAAAATTCAACGTTACAATTTGTTTTGTTCTGATAGTGGTTTCCGACATAATTTTCATGCTGATGGTATTCAAAATGAATCAAGTCCAGAGGCTACCGTGAACACCGTCTTATATGTTTATTCATGGCAAGACAGTCAATTCGTTATCTAACCAGATATGAAAAAGATAGAAGGCTCTGCCATGTTCTGAAGTGCCAAAAGAGTTAGTGATCACTGGTAACATCTGGCAATCAGAAAGAAATGTGAACTGGAGTGTTTCAAACCTTGATCACCTGGTTGTGCTCCTACTACATTTATTTAAGAATATTCAGAGCTTTACAAGATGACAAAGTAGTATGCTAACAAAGTAGTATGCTTTATTGAGATATAATTTACATGTCATACAATTCACCCATTTAAAGGGTACAATTCAATAATTTCTGGTACATTACATTATTCATTTTTTAAGCTATAGAAAAATCTTATGTAACATAAAATTTGCTATTTTGACTATTTAAAAGTGTATAATTAAGTGGTATTAATTACATTCATAATTCTATACAGTCATCACCACTGTCGACTTGTAAAACTTTTGTCACCCCAAACAGAAACTCTGTAACCATGAAGCAGTAACTCCCTATTCTCTCCTGCCCCTACCTTTGGTCACCTCTAACCTCCTTCCTGCCTCTAGATATGTCCCTAGACTAGATAGAGCATATAAATGGAATCATGCAGTATTTTTCCTTTCACATCTGGCTTATTTCACTTAGAGTAATGTTTTCAAGAGTCATCACAACATGTATCAGAACTTCATTCCTTTGTATGGCTGAAAGGATAGTATGCTTTATTTCTATTTTATTCTCCCTCCCTTAAATATATCTTAATTTCTAACCTGGTCATAGAAAAACCTTGGGATATTTTTCGGTCTACTGGTATTTTTATGTTTATTTAAAGTCTGAAAAGACTCTTAGAAAGGTATTTGTTTTCAGTTAGCTTTTTAAAGGCAGGGGCCATAGATTAATCTTTTAAAAATCCTTTTTATCCCCTCATGTCTAGTTCAAGAACTGGTCTAGAGTAATTATTCCACAAATTTATCTTGAGCTGGCCAGATGAATAGTTGATAGGGCTTTACTTTTAGGTACCAGCAAAGAGAATTTAAATAAAAAGTAATATAATCTTTATGCTTTAGTTCTTTCTTTACTGGAGCAATGGTATTTTCTTTTGATGTAAACAGTTCCAGCTGCAGTTATGTCACACACCTAGAACTTTATTTCACATGCCATAGAATCACTAAATATTGAGAGTAGAGCGTTAGTATTGTAGCATATATAATATGGTAAACTGTGGCATGGCCAAAGTTAACTCAGAAAATCTGACAATGCCTAATTCATACCAGTTTAGAGCCTATTTGGTGATTTTTTTTTTTTTAGGGTGACTAGAGAGTATTCCAGCTGCTTAATAGTGTGACATGAAACAAGTCTTTTCAGCTCATAGCTGCTCCTGGTGCTGTTGACCTCATTACTCTTTCTTAGTGCTGGGCTCAGGAATTAAGTGCAGTCAAACTGAAACAGAAACTCTTGCAAGTTAAAGAAGCCTTTTGACACCTCCCTGAAGTAGGGAAACTGGAGGCAAGGGTGGATTGGGGTGATTCACAGGGTTCTTCTTTAAATCCAAAATATACTTATGTTTCTTCCAGTTCTATCCAGATAACTAAGGATGTACATGTATGTTTATGTGGCAGCCCACACTTAACTAAAATGTACTCTTATTATGCTTTGACTGTTTCAAAAGCTGTGAAGGACATGAGAAGGAGGAGGGATGTGAAATGAAGCCCTTAATGAGGACTTGGAAATAATCATCAAAGGATACCTTTGCTGCAGATGATTCCTAGCCTGCTTTCTCAACATCTAACCACGAACAAACTTTTACATTCATTTTTTTCACTAATTTATTGCAGTATAGTTGATTTACAATGTTGTGTTAATTTCTACTATACAGCAAAGTGATTCATTTATACACACAGACACATTTTCACATATTCTTTTCATTATGGTTTATCCCAGGATATTGAATATAGTTTCCTGTTCTATACCATAGGACCTTATTTATCCATTCAGTGTACTCCAGTTTGCATCTGCTAATCCCAAAATCCCAATCATCCCTCCCTCTCCCCTGGCAACCACAAGTCTGTTCTCTATGTCTGTGAGTCTGTTTCTGTTTCATAGGTAAATTCATTTGCATTTGCATATCTTAAATACGCAACAAAGTGACTTCATTGTTGAGTGAAATCATGTCCATTTTTGTGTATGTGCTATTTCAGAAATTCTATTCCTCAATGAAGTGCCTGTGAAAGCTGGAAAAACCTGGCCATGTTACTCATTTCCAGCAAAGTAGAGGCCGCACCCACCATTCAGTTGTCCTACGGTCCTCCTTTAGATGATGAGCCCAGGTAGAGCCCTCTGGCTTGCTACTCTAAATCCACCATGGCCGGTATTCTGTGACTGGCACTCAGTGACTACTTTTGATGGCAGAGCCTTCAGAAACATGAATTACAGAATGTTATCAAGTCAGGAGCTTCATTTTCATGGCCAGGCTGTATAATCTATCTTGATGCCTTATAAGTCATACCAGGTGTTTAAGTTATTATTCTTTTCACATTTCAAAGGCATACAGACTACCATTGGCCTCAATATAAAATAATAATTTCTGGCTGTAGGACTTTACACCCTATAGTCGAAAAGAAAGCCTTTCCATCCTCATTTCCCAGTGACAGCCTGTAATCATCTTTGAGTAATTTTTAAGATTCTTTCTAAACCACCATTTCCCTCATCATGTCGGCTGGGGAACAGCTTCTCCGTGTATGGATGGAATGGTTCTCATTCCTTTCCTAGCTCAACCACCCAGCTAGTAAGAAAAGGTAGCTGTAAATCTCCGCCAACTTTCTTTTTTCAACAGTTCTGCTGGGAGCAGAGTCAGATGATAAAGTCAGCTCACCACCAGATACTGAGGACCTGGGGGGTTGTTTCAGGTAACCACTAAAGAGAATATGAGTTTATCCACACCTGATTCTCTCATATAGCTCCAGCCTAGGCTTGAAGGAATGGGGACCAGGGGTGGATCTGGGGTTCTATTTAGCTGGCCCATCTCCTTTAGAAGTGGGACAAGTTTCAAGTAGCTTGTTTGGCTTCTTTAAATTCCAACTGGAATTTTTAATCATACCTCCTGTGCTGTTATTATTGTTCAGTTGCTAAGTTGTGTCTGATTCTCTGTGACTCCATGGACTGCAGCATGCCAAGCTTGCTTGTCCTTCAGCATCTCCCAGAGTTGGCTCAAATTTGTGTCCATTGAGTCTGTGATGCTATCTAACTGTTTCATCCTCTGCCATCCTCTTCTCTTTTTGCCTTCAATCTTTCCCAGCATCAAAATCTTTTCCAGTGAGTCTGCTCTTCACATCAGGTGGCCGAAGTATTGGAGCTTCAGCTGCAGTATCAATCCTTCCAATGAATATTTAGGACTGATTTCCTTTAGGATTGACTGGTTTGATCTCTTTGCAGTCCAAGGGACTACTCTCAAGAGTCCTCTCCAGCACCACAATTCAAAAGCATCAATTCTTCAGCATTCAGCCTTCTATATAGCCTAACTCTCACATCTGTACACAACTGCTGGAAAAACCATAGCTTTGACTATATGGACCTTTGTCAGCAAAGTGATGTGTATGCTTTCTAACATGTTGTCTAGATTTGTCATAGCTTCCCTTCTAAGGAGCAAGTATCTTTTAATTTCTAGGCTGCAACATTAGGCAAGGACAAAATGAACCCTGAGAAATCACAGCTTAGTGTATGTTTTACCTATAAGCTGAAATTGTTTCATCTTTGAAAACCAAAATTAAAATTAATTCCATTTTATAATGAATGGTAATGACTAAATATGACAGTAATGATTGAAAATAATTTACTATATCTGTGACTATTTTCTGATGGGATTTAATAGACTCTTATACTCTGACTTGTACTAATTTTACTAGTTTAGACAAGCTATGTATCCCTTTTCCCATATTTCCCCATGATTAACTATCATTACCATTTGATAAGAGCCCCTTATTTTAATTAGAATAATCATAGGGCTTATGATTCAATAAATATTCACTGAATTGCTTATGTGTAAAACTAATGGGCATGCTGGAAAGATTAAAGAATTATTAAAGATTAAAGAATTACTGAGGCTTCTCCTTTTTTAAAATTGAGGTTTAATTAGCATACACCATTGACAGACCCCATAATGATTTGATTTTGGTATATGTTATAAAATGAGCACCACAATAAGTCTAGTTAACATTCAACACCACACGTAGTTACAGACTTTTTTTTCCTGTGATGACAGCTTTTAAAATCTATCTAAGGCTTATCCTTGACCTCAAAAGAGTGTGACCTAGAGAAAACAAAGGTAAAGAAATACAACAAATATAATATGAATAAACAGAATTAAATACATGGTAAATGGATATTAGAGGAGGGAATGATTAATTTTAAGAGATAGTACAGTTTCCCAAGTAGATAGAACTTGAGTTGGGCCTTCCAAACCATTGACAGTATTTTCAACTCTGAAATTAGGGCCAATAGAAAGTAAATATTTGTGCTTATTACACTTCCAACCTTTTTTCACACATGAGGTTTCCCCTAAGTCAAACCAAAGGCTTGAAATTAATTTGGTTATTTACTGTCAGGGGCAAGTATAGTGTAGAAGCAAATTAACTCAGAGGCCGCATGTGCCATACTTAGAGAAGAGTGGGAAGAGCATCCCAAGGGCAGGCACTAGGCTGAGCAACGGCCCAGAGGCATGAAAAGCTGGGAGTACTCATGCGGAGCGCTGAGGAGTCCAACGTGGCTGCAGTACCTGGCCAGACACTAGAATGCTACCTACCAAAGTAAGGACTGTGGACTTGAGCTGCAGACCGCATGGAGCTATATCAAGCTTTCTTAGCAGAGAGTAAACCTGCATTCTGAGTTTTAGAAGAGAGCTATGTAAAGATATGGCTTGAGGAACCGAGCAATTGAAGTTAACAAAATACATTAAGGAGATCATTGTCATGATTCAGCCCAAAACTCTGAAACTGACTGTAAGAAAAGGAAAGGTGGAAAGAAGACACAGAGACTTGACATTATGTTTCCGGCCTATGTAAAAGTTTTTATGGCAGTTGCTTATGAGGTCCATCATCTCAATGACTGTACTCATGGGATTTTACTTTATGGAAGTGACTGAATGATAACATGGAGAGACGAATGACACTAAAAGATTCTTATTACTCACATTTCCCAAGGGCGGGGGAGCTGGCATGCCAGGTAAGGCCACATGGGGGATGCACCAGTGTTGGCCAGGAGGCAGAAAGAAATGAGAGGAAAGCCTAGGCCAGACTTGACTGGTGTTTCTGTGAGGTTGCCCATGCAGGGCAGGGTCCACAGCTTAGGACTGGCTAGTTTGAATAATTCCAGCTGGCCTTGGGGTATAGGGGCTTCCCCTGCTTGTCTGATACCTAACCCTGGGGTTTTGTGTGAGAGTTAGATAACAGGGTGGTTCAGAGAGTAGGCTCTGGATCACAGAGGAGATGTAAACAACTCTGGCTGTTTGCTTGGCCCTATGATTGTTGTTGTTCAGTCGCAAAAGTGAAAGTCACTCAGTTGTGTCTGACTCTTTGCGACACCATGGACTATACAGTCCATGGAATTCTCCAGGCCAGAATACTGGAGTGGGTAGCCTTTCTTTCGCCGTGGGATCTTCCCAACCCAGGAACCAAACCCAGGTCTCCTGCATTGCAGGCAGATTCTTTACCAGCTGAACCACAAGGGAAGCCCAAGAATACTAGAGTGGGTAGCCTGTCCCTTCTCCAGTGGATCTTCCCATCCCAATTCTTTGCAACCCCATGAACTGCAGCATGCCAGGCTCCTCTGTCCTCTACTGTTTCCCAGAGTTTGCTCAAATTCACGTCAACTGAGTCAGTGATGCTATCCATCTCATCTTCTGCCGCCCCCTTCTCCTCAGTATTTCCCAGCATCAGGGTCTCTTCCTATCAATTAATGGATACAAAATGGACAAATACAGAATCTAAGAAAACTCAAGTCTGAAGATCTCTACATGTATCCTGGTGGTTCAGATGGTAAAGAATTTGCCTGCAGTGTAGGAGGCCTGGTTTCGATCCGTGGGTCAGGCAGATCCCCTGGAGAAGGGAATGGCTACCCACTCCAGTATTCTTGCCTGGAGAATTCCATGGACAGAGGAGCCTGGCAGGCTACAGTCCATGGGGTCACAAAGAGATATGACTGAGCAACATCTGGGCATTTGGATAAGTACTTTATCACTTAATCCTCCCACTCAGTCCTCTCAACCATCTGCAGTAAGTGCCAGACTGTCCCCATTTTACACGAGAAGCAACTGAGATACCACGGGGTTCAACAATTTACCCACGATCACTCTAGTGAATGATTTTTCCAGCCAGATCCAATCCAGGTCATGGTCAGCTTCCCCCCCCTCTACTAAGCTCTGTCCCCACATGTGCTTCTCTATTTGATTATATTCCTCACTCTGGACTCAGGACGTGAGATTAGTTCTGTTGAAAAAGTGGTGGGAACTTGTTGAAGCTTCCTCAGAGCTGATTAGACTAGGGAACAGCAGTGGATGTGTGTGGCTCACTATCTCTTTGTAATTCTGTATGCTTCTACTTGCTTTGTCAGAAGAGTCTGAAGATGTATTTGCATACCGGTGGCCTCCCGTGCAGCACATTATATCAAGAAAATATTATTAAGTAAAATGTGTGACTTCAGCACTGTCTCCTCCGTTCCCAGAAACTGACTCTAGACCTTGACTTTTATTCTCTGATCTCTTTGACTCTAGGACTTGGAAGCTCTCATATCAGCAAACAAAGACCTTGGCAGACTCTTTTTCTCCCCTGTGTCATGAGCCAGTGATCCAAATTGGCTATGGAAGAATCTCTGAGTTCCCTGGGATAGACTCTGAGGTCCTGCATCAGCAACTATCCCGTTTGGTCATTGTCCAGTACAGTTCCTTGGATCAGCCCACCACTCCCCGTGAGGTCTGTCTCTTTCCAGCTGCCAGGGCTTTGTTCTCTAACATTTGGCTGCCTTCTCAATCCCCTCTCTCCAGACATCTTCATGCCTCACTTCCACAAAGAGCCAACTTGGTGCTCAGCCTCTGTGGGAGGGTGCCCGCAGCACATGTAAATCACACAGCCACATCCAGGAAGCATCTGCTTTGCAGAAAGCCATGAGGGGGATACAGGACCATGAATGGCCCAGGTCAAGATCTCAGGGAGCTTGGGACTGGCTCCAGAGGTAGAGTAAGATGGTGAGTGAGTGAATGAGTGAAGTCTCAGTCGTGTCCGACTCTGCAACCCCATAGACTGTAGCCCACCACGCTCCTCTGTCCGTGGGATTTTCCAGGCAAGGATAATGGAGTGGGTTGCCTTTTCCTTCTCCAGAGGATCTTCCCGACCCAGGGATCAAACCCGGGTTTCCCTCATTGTAGGCAGACGTTTTACCGTCTGAAATGGTAAAAGCTGCAAATAACACTTTAAAAAATGAAGGCTATATCAAACAAGAGTTTAGAAGTTATTTCCCACCAAATTGGTACCGCTTTGTATATGTATACTGATTCACTCATCTTTATCTTTCCACCTGCTTCCCATGGTTTATCTAGGAGCTTTTACTCTTGAACTGGGCTGTGAACCATCAGCCAGAGGTGTCACAAGTCTAGTCTATATAAGAGCCTTTGTAGAAGGAATGTGACAGCTATTTCTGTTTCCTACACACTAATAGTCCAGTTATGTGGGGACGGTCCCTGTCTTTACATGCAGAGCTCAGCTGCAGGGAATTAGTGTAGCAGAGGGAGTAAACGTTTCAGCCCCAGAGTTAGACTGTCTGGGTTATATACCAGTTATACCACTTCATAGTTAGATGACTTTGAAAGCTACTTCCCTCCTGTGTGCCTCATTTTTCTTAAGTGCAAAATAAGATAGCAATACCAACTGTGGCTCGGATCATGAACTCCTTATTGCCAAATTCAGACTTAAATTGAAGAAAGTAGGGAAGACCACTAGACCATTCAGGTATGACCTAAATCAAATCCCTTATGATTATACAGTGGAAGTGAAAAATAGATTTAAAGGACTAGATCTTATAGACAGAGTGCCTGATGAACCATGGATGGAGGTTTGTGACATTGTACAGGAGACAGGGATTAAGACGATCCCCATGGAGAAGAAATGCAAAAAAGCAAAATGGCTGTCTGAAGAGGCCTTACAAATAGCTGTGAAAAGAAGAGAAGTGAAAAGCAAAGGAGAAAAGGAAAGATATTCCCACTTGAATGCAGAGTTCCAAAGAATAGCAAGGAGAGATAAGAAAGCCTTCCTTAGTGATCAATGCAAAGAAATAGAGGAAAACAACAGAATGGGAAGGACTAGAGATCTCTTCAAGAAAATCAGAATTGAAAGAGCCACGTGTACCCCAATGTTCATCGCTGCATTGTTTACAATAGCCAGGACATGGAAGCAACCTAGATGCCCATCAACTGACGAATGGATAAGAAAGCTGTGGTACATATACACAATGGAATATTACTCAGCATTAAAAAAAAATTCATTTGAAGCAGTTCTACTCAGGTGGACGGAACTGGAGCCCATTATCCAGAGTGAAGTAAGCCAGAAGCAAAAACAACAATACAGTATATTAACACATATATATGGAATTTAGAAAGATGGTAACGAGAACCCAACATGCGAGACAGCAAAAGGAACGCAGATGTATAGAATAGACTCGTGGACTCTGTGGAAGAGGGCAAGGGTGGGATGATATGGGAGAATGGCATTGAAACATGTTAATTATCATATGTCTAATCAATCACCAGCCAGGACTGATGCTCGGGGCTGGTGCATCGAGATTTCCTGGGGGGAGGGAAGAGGGAGGGAGGAGGGAGGGGGTTTCTGGAGGGGGAGCATATGTAAACCCATGGTGATATCATGGCATTGTATGGCAAAAACAATAAAAGGGGAAAAAAAATTTTTAAAAAAAAAGGAAATTAGAAATACCAAGGGAACATTTCATGGCAAGATGGGCTCGATAAAGGACAGAAATGGTATGGTCCTAACAGAAGCAGAGGATATTAAGAAGAGGTGGCAAGAATACACAGAAGAACTGTACAGAAAAGATCTTCACAACTCAGATAATCACAATGATGTGATCACTCACCTAGAGCCAGACATCCTGGAATGTGAAGTCAAGTGGGCCTTAGAAAGCCTCACTACAAACAAAGGTAGTGGAGGTGATGGAATTCCAGTTGAGCTGTTTCAAATCCTGAAAGATGATGCTGTGAAGTTGCTGCACTCAATATGCCAGCAAATTTGGAAAACTCAGCAATGGCCACAGGACTGGAGAAGGTCAGTTTTTATTTCTATCCCAAAGAAAGGGAATGCCAAAGAATGCTCAAACTATCACACAATTGTACTCATCTCACACGCTAGTAAAGTAATACTCAAAATTCTCTAAGCTTCAGCAATATGTGAACCATGAACTTCAAGATGTTCAAGCTGGTTTTAGAAAAGGCAGAGGAACCAGAGATCAAATTGCCAACATCCACTGGATTATCAAAAAAGCAAGAGTTCCAGAAAAACATCTATTTCTGCTTTATTGACTATGCCAAAGCCTTTGACTGTGTGGATCACAATAAACTGTGGAAAATTCTTCAAGAGATGGGAATACCAGACCATCTGACCTACCTCTTGAGAAGCCTATATGCAGGTCAGGAAGCAACAGTTAGAACTGGGCATGGAACAACAGACTGGTTCCATATAGGAAAAGGAGTACGTTAAGGCTGTATATTGTCACCCTGCTTATTTAACTTATATGCAGAGTACATCATGAGAAACGCTGGGCTGGAAGAAGCACAAGCTGGAATCAAGATTGCCGGGAGAAATATCAATAACCTCAGATAGGCAGATGATACCACCTTTATGGCAGAAACTGAAGAAAAACTAAAGAGCCTCTTGCTGAAAGTGAAAGAGGGGAGTGAAAAAGTTGGCTTAAAGCTTAACATTCAGAAAACTAAGATCATGAAATTTGGTCCCATCACTTCATGGGAAATGGATGGGGAAACAGTGGAAACAGTGTCAGACTTTATTTTTTGGGTTCCAAAATCACTGCAGATGGTGATTGCAGCCATGAAATTAGAAGACGCTTACTCCTTGGACAGAAAGTTATGACCAACCTAGACAGCATATTTAAAAGCAGAGACATTACTTTGTCAACAAAGGTCCGTCTAGTCAAGGCTATGGTTTTTCCAGTAGTCATGTATGGATGTGAGAGTTGGATAGTGAAGAAAGCTGAGTGCTGAAGAATTGATGCTTTTGAACTGTGGTGTTGGACAAGACTCTTGAGAGTCCCTTGGACTGCAAGGAGATCCAACCATTCCATCCTAAAGGAAATCAGTCCTGGGTGTTCATTGGAAGGATTGATGTTGAAGCTGAAACTCCAGTAGTTTGGCCACCTAATGCAAAAAGTTGACTCATTGGAAAAGACCCTGATGCTGGGAAGGATTGGGGGCAGGAGGAGAAGGGGACGACAGAGGATGAGATGGTTGGATGGCATCACCGACTCGGTAGACGTGGGTTTGGGTAGACTGTGGGAGTTGGTGATGGACAGGGAAGCTTGGCATGCTGGGATTCATGGGGTCGCAAAGAGTGAGACACTACTGAGCGACTGAACTGCACCTACCTTTTAGAATTGTTATGAGAATTAAATAAGTTAAATCTTTTTGGCTTATGGCAGCTTTATTCAGATTAACTACATTTATACATAGATGTCCATCAGAAGGTGAATGGAAGCACAAATTGAGGTATACCGTATAGTGAAATACTAAAAGAACCATTGATACACACAGTATGAACGACTTGTAAAATAATTTTTCTGAATAAAACCAGAGACAAAAGATTATGTACAGATTCAATTTATATGAAACCCTAGAAAAGACTAATCTTTTAAAAACAACTTTTTTTATTTTCTATTGGTTAACAGCGCTTCACAGGTGGCTCAGATGGTAAAGAATCTGCCTGCAATGCTGGAGACCCAGGGTCAGTCCCTGGGTCAGGAAGATCCCCTGGAGGAGGGAATGGCAACCCACTCCAGTATTCTTGCCTGGAAAATCCCATGGACAGAGGAGCCTGGCGGGCTGTAGTCCTTGGGGTCACAAGAGAATCAGACACGACATAGTGACTAAACAACAACAACAACAACGACGCAGCCAGCTGATAATGTGCTGGTTTCCAGTGGACAGCAGAGGGACTCGGCCATATATATACACGGATCCATTCTCCCCTAAACAAATGAGTTAACTTTTTTAAAGCATCAGAATGGTACCTGACTCACAGTAAAAACCCACATTACTATGTGGTCCTCATGACTCAGTGATTCTCATCTTTTAGAGGTTTTCTAGTCCATTCCTGGAGCTGTCTTGTAAGTCATCAGTTCCATTAATCGTCTCTGTAAATTTTACAAAAACAAAGTTTAAAAACTTGAGCATAATCATTTCCCCTGGAATTCCAGAATTGTTGATATTTTATTACTTCTCCATGGACAATGGCTTTGAAAATAATTGGGAAGACACGCAGCGTCTGTAGGTCTCCATATTGAAGTTTCTGTTGTGTTTTTGTTTCCATGTGAATTTTTTTTTTTTTAAAGTTTATAAGCCTTTTGCTCCATGGTGAGATTCAGCAACAAGTTTCCGTTCCAAAGAACAATATTTGTCCTACTTGAAAAATTGACCTGGTTTCCATTTTCTTTACAAAGAAGTTGCTCAATGCTTTATGCTTCCAGAACTTGGATTTAGCTTGATGTTTTCACAAACATAATTTTTTCATCTTTGATCATTTTCGAAAAACTTCTTAAAAGCTGCCAATATAATACATTGTCCCCCTTTGGGTTTTGTTTTCTTTTTTTTGATGTTTTTATTTTTTGTTTTGTTGATGCTAAGTTCCCTCTAGTTGATAAATTTGAAATAAGGATGTTAGGTGTTGAAATGTTAGGAATTCACTAGAAATACAGCTCTGATCTATAGACTAGGATCCTAGACTGCAGAAAGTATTTCTTCCTTGTAGAGAAAACTGTTGATTCTCCTTTCCTTGAAATGTTAAAGTATAAGGCAGTGGTTAAGAACACAGAATCCTGGCTCTTGAATTTCCACTTGAGTCACTTTGAACTTGTTACATAGCTTTCCTAAGCCTCAAATTGCCTGGCTTTGAAATGGGGATACTTGAGTTTTAGGGACCAAATGAGACCTTGTGATTCTTGTAAGGACTAGCAAGTGTTCATTGTGATGCTGAACAAATACAAAGGCACCAATATCCATGACTGCTATTTTGCAGATGTCTGACTTGAGAGTTTCCATGAGAAACTCTATCTGGCTGTTGAAGTTTTTTTGAAAATACAATGTGATCCTCTTGAATGGAGGAGATTTTGTGTGAAAATATCTATAAAGTGACCCAAGGTGCTTATTGAAGTCACTGTGGTCTGGAAGAAAGTGGGAAAGAATCGTTAAAATAAAAATTCAGGTGACTTCCTTGGCGGTCTAATGGTTAAGATTCTGTGCTCCCGATGTTGGGGACACCCGTTCTATCTCTGGTCAGGGAACTAAGATCCCCACATGCCACACTATGGAGTAGCCAAAAAATTAAAAAAAATAAGAAGAAGAAGAAGAAGAATTCAAATATAGAACCTCACCTTAAAAAATGTTAATTTATCATTTTCTTGACCACTTTCACAACCAGTCAAATGAATCTGGGATATGTTTATGTAAGTTATTCAAAAAGTGCAGAAAACTAGTATTAGCCTAAAATAGTGTGCAGAGCCTCTGCTATATAACAGGATTGTGATGAGGGAGAATTCAGATCACAGAGAATATTTTAGAATGTCTTTCCTCTGTAAATATTTTTTAAAGCCCATATATCTTTTTAATTATTTCTTTGCTAGCTTAAGTTGAAAGCCTAGGGAGTCTGGCAGTGGAATTCAGGCTAAAACCAGGAGACCGAAGGTGATGCCGCGGGCTCCGTGTGTGAAGTCTCTTCCCTCCGCTCCCCAAAGCCCTGAGCTGCTTTAAGCCCTGTGGTGATGGCAGGCTGCCAGCTCTGGGAAAAAATCTGCAGTTTTCATTTGAAATCAGAGAATGGAATTTAGACGCTTCTTAATCTTGCACTAAACACTTTGGCTATCTAGTTACACACACATACACGCAGACACACACATCACACCAAGGCACACATACCTCTCTTTTCTTCTGGCAGCGCCAGTGCTGAGTCCAGGGTCTGTTTTTCCTCAGCTCCATCGGATCTCACTGTGTGGATTTGTTTCTGAACAACGGCATCTCTATGCAAAATGCACAAAAAGAGTCTTTAGCTAACCAGGATTTGAAAAATAAATTACCGATTCATGAGCATCATTTTACAAGTGCTTTTTAAGTCCAGGGATATAAGAAATCATCTGTGCAGTACAAGGGACAAAGGTCTCAGGTGAGTATTCTTTGTATGTTGAGATGGAGTATGTGGGTGATGTTTCAGAAATCAAACTTGGAAGCTGCTACAGAAGTGATTGTCTCTTTACTTGTGATCTGTAAGACTGTTGTCTTTCCAAGAGTAAAATTACTTTTGAATTACCAAGAAAAGTTGCAGAATTATGCTATGGCCAATGAAAAAGAAATAATTATTTTGGTGGGTTCCAGTTTTATATATGAGTGTATGTGTGTGCGTATGTGTGTATACACATAAAGTGTGCTAAATTTTGCTAAAGACTGTTTGGGAACCATGTTAGTATCAGAAGTCCTTTTAATATACTAAGAGTTTAAAGCATTTAAAAATTCCTCCAGGATGGGAGGGAGTTTGGGGGAGAATGGATACATATACATGTGTGGCTGTGTCCCTTCACTGTTCACCTAAAACTGTTACCACACTGTTAATCAGCTACACCCCAATACAAAATAAAAAGCTCAACAAAATAAATACACAAAAATTCCTCCAGGAGCTGAAACAAAATGTATGTGATGATTTGATTCTGAAAGAATAAAGATCATTACAATTTGTCAATTCTCAAGCTTAAAAATATGAATAAAATAGTAAATTTTTAATCACTTAGGCCAGAGACCAATTCGATGTGCTGTAGGCAATGGAAAGAGCACCAAACTTGGAATCAGGCCTCAAGCTCTCTAGCTGAGTGCCTTGGGCAGGTTATTCGATCAATGTCTCGGCATCCTCAGAATCTTTGAGAGGGGCTGAGCTTAGGGCCCCAGCCCTTGAAAGAAGTTGTCCTGGGTGGGCAGGGTTGGACCAGGGAGTGGGGAGATTTCAGGACACTCAACTGGGATGTAAGTCAGGGTGCCTAGGGGTGGGAAAATGGCCAGTGTGGTCCAGGACAAGCTTCCTCGTGTTTCAAAATCTTGCCCAAGGTTGGCCCTAGAAGGGAGGAGCCTTCTATGACAGTTCTGCTTGGTCATTTAGAATTCAGATGACCCCAGCAGGGGTTGTCAGCTCTTTGTGTACCAGTGGAGGCCAGTGTGACTTCTCCACCCATTGAAACATCTGTTTACTCTGGCTGGCCTCAGTGGGGGGCGATTGACACAGACAGCTCCCATCATGCAAAGGGAAAATGCTGTGTTTTGTTTTCTAATACCAAAGACACTTTTTTAGGGTGAAGAATCTAAAATGCCATCACGTTGTTACCCACTCAAGAAAGTAGTTTTCTGAACTATGGTTACCAAGGAGGAAGGACTGGGGAGGGGATAGATGGGGAGTTTGGGATTGACGTGGACACACTGCTGTGTTTAAAACAAATAATAACGAACAAGGACCTGCTGTATAGCATAGTGAACTCTGCTCAATGTTAGGTGGCAGCTTGGATGGGAGGGGAGGTTGGAGAGAATGGATACATGTATATGTATCCTTTTGCTATCCACCTGAAATTATCACAGTGTTATCAATGGGGCATAACCCAATATAATATAAAAAGTTAAAAAAAAATGTAGTTCTAGTCCTTTTTGACAGACCTGGAGAATCTGCTTCTTAGGAAATTTTGAAGACATTTTGTTCTTCTGGTGGACTACTGATGCTTTTTCTCTTTTTTATTTTTAATTTTTTAATTTTATTTTTTATATTTCAGATAAAGAGCAAATGTTGGAAGGTCAGTTGTGAACTACCTTGTGTTGCTATCAATTTTGAAAGATAGTTGATAGTTAAGGAAGTTGTTGGTTTATTAATGGTTTGACTCCATAACCTGACTGTATATTAGTCAAATGCCCTATTCCAGCTAAATGAAATGTTCTATTTTAATAGCTCCAAATACATATATAAGAAATAGAGCATGCTCAAGGAAAAAGAAGACTAATTTGTAGTGAATACAATATGGAGAAATGTAACAAAATCCAATTATTCAAAGCCAGGCAATATAGAAAGTTCTAAAGCTCATCATTTACCTTCTTAAAGCAGTTGTACAGCTGATGTGTGTTTGGGCAGGGTTAGGGTTTGTGTCCCCGTCTCCAGTTCACCTGTTGCTTTAAAAGACTAAATGGCTTCACCCCCCCTGTTTTTTGTTGTTGTCATTTAGTCACTAAGTGGTGTCCGACTATTTTGCGACCCCGTTGACTACAGCCTGACAGGCTCCTCCCTCCCTGGGATTACCCAGGCAAGAATATCAGAGTGGATTGCCATTTTCTTCTCCAGGGCATCTTTCCAACCCAGAGATCTGGGTTGGAAACCTGCGTCTCCCCTGTCTCCTGCTTGGCAGGTGGAGTCTTTACTGCTGAGCCACCAGGGAAGCCCATCACCCATAAATGCTCATATCTATAAATGATTTGGAAAACAGTTTAATCCGATTACGGTTGTTAAGCTCAGTCTCTGAAAAAAAAAATTAAGTTTTTTTTCCGGGGAGAGTCATAATTTATACAGTTTATGAGCTTAACATTTATCTTTTTTCTCACAGCTAGTACATGCAAAGGCTAATTTCAAAGTAACATCAGGTGGCAGTGATTGTGTCCATCGCCTTTACATCTCTTTCTTTGGTCTTATGTCCTTCACAACTAAAGTGTAACTGTCTTCAAAACTGAGGACACTTGAGTGTGCTCCCTGGACTGGCCCGATGTCAGCGTCATGGTTTCGCCACCAAACAGTAGTGATGCGAGTTGTTGGCACTGGGGGACACTGGGTGAAGGATACAGGAGACTCCCTTGTACTTCTTTTCAGCAACTTCTTCTGGATTTATACTTCTTTCAAAGATAAAAAAATAATATAACCTAAGTCTTCTCTAGAATATTTTCCTGAGGTCTCTAATGCCTAAGCAAGTATTCCAATTAGATGCTTTGGCTCAGTAAGTGACATTCTGTAAGGTTTTGTGGGTAACAGATAATTACCTTGTAAATGCAGATGCTCAGTAAATGACTTTGAGGTCCACGGTCTCTAATCACCCTGCTAATGGGGAAGAGAGACTTGGTGATGAAGTCTGCTGCTTATTCAGGTCATGCCCTTTGGCCCCGCCTACTTGCCCAAGCAAATGGGCCAATCCCTGGGCTCTTTTAAATGCCAGGAGCAATAATGTTGAGCGCTAGCTGACACTCTATGAGCACCTAGTATGTGCAAGTTTCCATCATGCCTTACACTCATTAAGTCACTTAAACCTCAGAACACCCCAGGACGGCAGGAAAATGAAGCAGTTTTATATGTAACAAGTTTGAACAGTCATTAAATAATGCCCCTACTTTCTAAAGAGTTCACTCTATTAGGAATCTTAATGAAAGGCAATGGATCCTCTCAGCTAAACAAATAAACAGAAAAATTTCCTTTTGATTTATAATGCAAACAAAAGAAAACTTTGAAACTGTCTAATCATCCTTCTCTTCTGAGAATAAATACTGGCGATTATCCATGACCCCTGTTTGTTGCTAATTCCTGCTATGTTTGACATTGAAAGAGCCAAATTTTAGATCACAAGTTTTGGTAAATAGCTCAGGGTGAGAATAATATTTATTATTGGCAGTGAGCAGCTTTGTATTGTTTCAGATTCGTGATGTGTCGGGGTGGGTACAGAAGGTTAGAACCAAGTTCCAGTATCATAATGAATCATGGTGTAATGTGCCTGCCAGCAGGAACCTTCCAGATGTCTCAGCTAAATTAGGAGGAGGATTGTATTCCCTACCTGTGCTCAGGGCTGCCTGAGCAAGGTGACCCACCTCCCTCTGTCATAGGGCAGCTGGTACCCACCATTTATTGGGAAGATGTGAAGTGAAGAGAGGAGAAGCCTCATTCTGGCTCAGCTACTAACTAGCTCACTGATTCTTTTTTTTAAAATGTTTTATTGATGTGTAGTTGACTTACAATGTTGGGTTAGTTTCTGGTGTAGATCAGTGATTCTTAAAACATGTTCCCAAGACCAGTAGCATCCACATTACCTGCTGACTTGTTAGAAATTCTCAGGCCCTACCCCAGACCCAAGAGTTGGACACAACTGAGCAGCTAAGCATACGCATACCCCAGACCCAAAGAATCAGAAATGCTGGCAGTAGGATCAGCGATCTATGTTTCACTAGTCTGTCAGTTTCCTTATCTTGGCACATCAGTGTTTTCATGTTCTTCAGATAATTCCTCAGAAGTAGAATTGCTGGGTCACATGGTGGTTCAATTTTTAGTTATTTTGAGAAACCCCTATATTGTTTTCTCCAATGCCTGTACCAATTTACAGTCCCATCAACATTGTACAAGGGTCCCCTTCTCCCCACATTCTCACTATCATTTGTTACCTTTTTGACATGTGTCAGGTGGTATCTTATTGTGGTTCTGATTTGCATTGCCCTAGCAATCTTGAGCATATTTTCATGTACCTGTTGGCCACCTGTTGCCATTTCCAAAACAAAACTTTTTTTTTAAAATAAAATCATGGAATGGAGTCTATTGATGCAGAGGAGAAAAAGAATCCTCTGCTCTCCAACACTTGTCATGGGGTCTCCAGAGGAGCATCCCAGAAGACAGAGGCAGATACAAATCTGTCCTCTCTGGGGCTGAGTCTCGGTTTTCTAGGCCTTATACTCTGCTCTGGCCTTCACTCCAAATGTCTAGGCTCACCTGTGCTGAAAGCGTGTGGCCTCTTAAACACACCTCAAAACCATGAAGAAAAACATCAGCAAGTTAAGTAGCCTGAAGTTTGTTAGACTTGCTTGATCTACCTCAGTCTGGAGGAGCTTTTTCCCTCAGGGAAGCTTTTAGCTTTCTGCTTTTCCACCACATCAGGATTAGGGGAAAGAAGTTGCTTTTGTTTTTCTATCCCCCCTCACCCTTCTATCCCCCAACTCCCTCCTCACGTGTGAGGGAAGAGATCACATATCAGAGACGTTGCTTCTTCAAAAGGGTTGGGGTACGTTTGCAAATCCTTGTTGATGCCTTCTGTGTATTAAAATTTTTATCTCCAGGGTTCAGACAGAAAGAAGCACCGGGCTGGGGTACAGGATGGGTTTTTTTTTCCCCTTTCTAGGAAAAATGCTGACAATTAACTAGTGCCTCTGGGTATCTTCTTAAATCCTCCTTGTCAAAAGGAATAAATGCTCTTCCCAATGAGGGGGACTGCTTATTTTTCTTTTTTTCTTGCTTATAAACACAGTCTTACAGCCCTTGTTTATTTTGATGGGACCAGGATCTCCAGTTCTAAGTCTTAACTTTTGTCCTATTATTTTTTAAAAAGGTACAATAAAACCAGTATTTTATGAGCCTAAGATATGATATGTAAATTTTAACATTTGTAGTTGATCCTGGCTTGTTTTTCAGAAGTGATTCAAAAACCAATCCTGACTTCAAATCCTTGGATGAGGGTTTGGGTAAGGGACCCTCAAGAATTATCTGACAACTCAATGTGTCATTCTTTCAGGGCTGTGGTTTTTGTCTCTCTGTCCCAGTATTTTTAAATGTCCCAAACTATGATACCATGTTACCTGGGTGTTTGGTTTGGCAGAATTACCAAATCAACTGCTTTCTCCACCGTAATTCTTCCATAGAGACCCTGAGGAAATTCTAACATTTATTGATAGGTTAAAGGTTTATGAAAGTATAGTAAAACAATGATTGTAATTAATAGAGTGGAAAACTAAACTAAAAGTTTGTGGAATTAAATGGTGGAGACAGTTCCAGGCAGTCCAGTGATTAAGACTTCACACTTTCACTGCTGAAGGCATGTGGTCAATATCTGGTCAGGGAACTAAGATCCTGCAAGCCACATGACATAGCCAAAAAATAAAGTAAAACAAATTTAACTCAGTTATCTTTAAAAATAAAAAGAAGAAGAAGACAGTTCCAGTTTCCTGACCTGCAATTTTAATATTCTTCCCACCTGCTACTATAAACATTTTCCCCTTGCTCACTACACTGAGTATTTCCATGATGGTTTTGGTTTTATGGTACTTTTTTGGGTCTAATCTTGTATAAAGTAACAAACAACTAGTGATAGATTTAATCCTTCATGCTTTATTTTTATGTGACTTACAAATTGAAGAGAAATAAATTGCTCTTCAAACATAATTTCTAGTAACCTGATTGTTCCAAAACTACTAACCTGGTACACAGTGTAGTGTCTAAGAGCCCACGAGTGTGAGCCAGTATCAAAAGCTTTCGGACTCCAGAGACAGGCCGGTCCTGCAAAAGAGCGATTGGTGAAGAGTGTGATACGGATGGGAGTGGTGGGGCCTGTGGAAAACTGTGAAGTGCACAGTCGAGGTGAAGGGAACAAGCTGAGCTCCAGCCATCACTGCTGAGTGGGAAGGCTAGTGGTAACCAAGGCTTACTGTTTCTTTGGCAAATGTTCCCAAGAAGGAAAATCTGTATTTTTATGTGAAATATCCTGATTTTTCCTTTTTCTGTTTTTGAAATAGCTTGATTTTTAAAATGTGTTTTATCAGTTCAAACAATGTAAACCCAGTGCTGACAAACAAGTCTTCAGGTTACACCCTGCCTACTCAGCCTTATATCACAACTTCCTGGGGAGTCTTCAGCTCACATCAGGCCTCCATAGCCTTGTGGGTCTGGGTTCCGTCACACTAATAAGGGCTTCCCAGGTAGTGCAGTGGTAAAGAATCAGCCTACCAATGCAGGAGACACAAGAGATGTGGGTTCAATTCCTGGGTCAGGAAGATCCCCCAGAGTAGGAAATGGCAACATGCTCCAATATTCTTGTCTAGAAAATTCCATGGACAGAGGAACCTGGTGGACTCCTGGGGTCACAAAGAGTCAGACACCACTGAGTGGCTGAGCACACACACGCTGAAGACTAAACTTTACCAGCTCAGTGTCCCTTCCCATCAACGCAGGATCCAGACCTCACTCCCCTTTCCTCTAGTTCCTCCCTGGCTCCCCAACTTCCCTGCCTGTACTGTCGCTGCCCTTTGCCCAAGGATGTGTACCCTCCCAGGGCCCCTGCTCTGAGGTAGTTGGGGGTCTCCACACTCCCCTCGGAGTTCACCTGGAGACCACCCAACCCCTACCCCCAAGCTGCTGATGTTCACTTCTCTCTCTTTATGGGAAACGGGCTGGCTTTCTTATTATGTTTTCTTCCCTCATATAGAATCTCATAGCTAAGATGTTATAGCTATTCTCTCTCTCTTTCTCTCTCTCTCTCTTTTCTTTTTATCATTCAGTCTCTTCTTTCTCTAAGACATTCACAGGCTGCCCGGTTGGCTGGGGTGATGTTACTGAGTCCAAGCTCACACTACTCACCATACAACAGGCCAGTAAATCAAGAGATAAGTTGTTGGTGCAAGGAATAGCAACTTGATTCAGAGAGCTAGCATACTGAGAAGATGGTGGACTAGTGTCCCAAAGAACCATTCCACTGGTTAAAAATTGAGGCTTCTTTTATACTAAAAGGGGAGGAGTTGTGGTTGATTGTTGCAAACTTCTTGGAGTCAGAATCCTCTGTTATCACAGCTGTTCACATAGGTCAGGTCACAACGTCCTGCAAACCTCCAACAAGACATGCTATTCTCTGTTCTGCAACTTTTTATCTCCATATGAATGGAAACGTGTTATGTCTTTAAAAGCTAGAGACTTGAGAATGGGCAGTTCTGTATATTTCAGGCTATATACAACATTCTTAACTTAAGAACATTGCAAAAGCAATAGAATACAAAGGTTAAAAGAAATGGATCCAAAATGGAGTCAGATTTGTTCTTCCCTATTACAGGGAGGCCAGCCTGCATAGTTATTTATCAGGCCTGACTTTCTTCCCCATGTCTCCCAGAGCCACCAAATCTTTGATTACCCTCAGCTCTCTCTCCTCCAGCCCCATCCTCTGCTCCCCACACAAAATCTGAGATATATATTTGAAAATAGAGCTGAATCCCAATTTCAGATATTGTTAGGATTCTTTATTTAAGAACCAATTAAACAAACCCCTTGAAAATCAGTCAGTTCACTCATCAATCAAAACAAGTAAACTGGGTTGGGGACCATGATAAAGTTTCTCCCAGTCTTAACCACCCAGTTTCCATGGAGGCTCAAGCAGGACACCCATTACAGTGAATTTGTTCTAATCATCATCATTGCATGTATACTTAAAGTATAATGAGCCCCTAGGTAATTTAGAACTAGCCATTCTTCCCACTATCTGTGGGTTATATATAGGAGCATAATTTTTGCAGTTATTCAGTGATATCAACTTTTATGTTACCACTATTCTGGGAGTATATTAGGACAGGTACTTGCCTGGAGTAAAGTGCAACCCCAAATTATATACCTTGTGGTAGAATGAGCTATTCCATAATCTATGTTCTAACCTGGTTTCCAGAATGCAATTTTGCAGAAAGTGGAGATGATGTCAGTGAATAGGTAAAAAGCATGACCTTGATGCTAGGCATTGGTATACTGTCAGATAATATTGTTAAAAATTTTTGTGGGGAATCTTTCTGTTGATAGCAGATGAGTTAAGATGTCTTATCATAAGTTCTGCTGCATGAGAAATTAAAGATAATTTAAAGCAGTTTCCCTTTATAAAAGCCATATGCTCATGCTTTTTGTTTCAGTTCATGGTTATCTGACTAAAATAGTGGGACCCTATTTAAGAACCTCAAGTTATATGAAAGCTTCAAGAAATACTGGGCTTCTCTCATAGCTCAGTTGGTAAAGAATCTGCCTGCAATTCAGGAGACTCGGCTTTGATTCCTGTGTCAGGAAGATCCCCTAGAGGAGGAAATGGCAACCCACTCCAGGATTCTTGCCTGGAGAATCCCATAAACAGAGAAGCCCAGCAGGCTACAGTCCATGGGGTCACAAGAGTTGGACACGACTTAGTGATTAAACCACCAAGAAATATTGTGTAGTTCAGAAATGGGTCATTGTGTCAACCCATCACCCCAAAGCATGGAATCTTAGATTTGAAGATTTGGGAAGTGTTCTTTTTTATTTTAATTCATTTTATTGAAGTGTAGTTGATTCACAATGTTGTGTTAATTTCTGCTGTATACTTTGCTTTATGAATTCACTCATACAGACACATTCTTTTTCATTTTGTTTCCACTGTGTTTTATCACAGAATATTAAATATAGTTCCTTATGCTATACAGGAGGACCTTGTTTTTTATCCATTCTCAATGGATACAATAGTTTGCAAAAGCGTTCTTGAATGCTACAGGCTCCAGAGATGTCACTTTACTCATCCAGAAGGAACCTGGAACCCAGAGAGGTAAATAACTTGCCCAAGGTGACCCAGTTGTCTAGGAAAGCTGCAATTCTACACATCCCAGCTCCAGGTCTGTACCCTTTCCTTGCATCATGTTACAAGTGGTGAATGAAGGTTTGGATTGAACAAAGTTAAGCTTTGGAGCTGGTTTTTACTATGGCTTCACTAGGATAGTAACCGAGTCTTATGAAAATCTAACTCCTCAATATTCTCAGAGAAGCTTCATTTCTTTTAACTGGAGTACAGTTGCTTTACAATGTTGTGTTAGTTTCTGCTGTACAAAGAAGTGAATCAGCTCTATGTATACATATGTCCCCTTCCTCTTGGATCACCCTCCCACCCCACTTCCATCCCACCCATCTAGGTCATCCCAGAGTACCTAACTGAGCTCCCTGTGCTATATATTTTATATATATATATATATATATATATATATATATATATATATATATATACACATATATATATATATATATATGTAAAAAGTATATATTTTACACAGGGTAATGTATATATGTCAATTCTAATCTCCCAGTTCATCCCACTCTCTTCTTCTCCTCCTGAGTTCACATGTCCATTCTCTACATCAGAGCAGCTTATTTCATTGGGGGTTACATTTTGTTTTGTCCTGGTACCCAAAATCACTATGGATAATGATGGCAGCCATGAAATTGAAAGATGCTTGCTCCTTGAAAGAAAAGCAATGACAAATATAGTTAAAGTTTTTCCAGTAGTTGTGTACAGATGTGAGAATTGAACCATAAAGAAGGCTGTGTGCCAAAGAACTGATGCTTTGGAATTGTGGTGCTGGAGAAGACTTGTGAGAGTCCCTTGGACTGCAAGGATATCAGACAAGTCCATCCTAAGGGAAATGAACCCTGAATATCCATTGGAAGGACTGATGCTGAAGCTGCAGCTGCAATACTTTGGCCACCTGATGCGAAGAGTCGACTCACTGAAAAAGACCCTCATGCTGGGAAAGTTTGCAGGCAATAGGAGAAAGGGGTGGCAGAGGATGAGATGGTTGGATAACATCACCGACTCAATTGACATGAATTTGGCCAAACTCTGGGAGATGGTGAAGGACAGGGAAGCCTGGCATGCTGCAGTCCAGGGGATCTCAAAGAGTCAGATACCACTTAGCGACTAAACAGAACAGAACAAAACAGAATGTGCAGATTCCTAAGCAGATTATCTTATGTTTGGAGCTACAGTGGTGCCAGGAAGTCATCCCTGGCTTTGGGTGTCCTGGAATAGGTGAACAAGTGGTCCTGAACTGTACTCAAGGCTCACCTGTGCAGGGTCAGTCCCTAAACCCCCTACAAGCAGCACCACAGTGGAGTGGGGTGGCCCCTCCTCCAGGCTGTCCTTTTGTGACCACTTCTCCCCTTCGGGCTCCTTTGATGTTCATTTGATCTGATTATACCTAGATGAAAATGCTGGGCAGGGACATTTAAGTTGTGATTTACTGTAACCACACCTTCTAAGGGGCCCTGTCCAAGTGGTTGCACAAGAACAGTCATGGTTACTGCCCAAGTGGCTCTGCCCCGTATGTGGAGGGAGTAAAGGAAAAGCCCCGAAGAGGGAGGCTGATGTGTGCAGATTAGAAGGTGGGTCACCCCAGAGTAGAGAAGGAAATAGAAGATTCTTTAATAAGGGGGCAGAGTTCCAGTAAACATAGTTATTAACTGTGGTATGCAGTAGGATATTTGCAAACAAGATTGCCCAGAGAAAAATCTAGGTCGAGTGGTCACCGTGGGCGTAATGCCAGGTACACCAGCCGTCTACGCTTAAGGGAAGTAAAATGACCTGGACGGTCTTGTCTGTCGGCTTGGCTTCCCCCAGCTTTCTTTCCTCTCAGCTTTCAAATGTCAGTTCACTCACTCCTGTCACAGGGAACCTTCTTTGACCCCCTCCTCAAACTAGGCCTGGTCCCCTTGGACCAAGCTATGTTTTCATAGCCCCGCACCTCCCCACCCC
Organism: Antilocapra americana; assembly: GCA_007570785.1. Taxonomy (NCBI): domain Eukaryota; kingdom Metazoa; phylum Chordata; class Mammalia; order Artiodactyla; family Antilocapridae; genus Antilocapra; species Antilocapra americana. Next base: position 513,716 of record ML663573.1, read on the forward strand.
CGCCATGCCTTCTCTGCAGAATCCAATCTCAGGTAGAAGGAACACTGGTTCGTGTGATGGCTCAGTGTCTGTCCCCCGGTCAAACTCTTTGCCCTTGGAGGACAGAGTGCTGTTGCTGCATCTAAAAACCTGATGTAGAAGAACATTTCTTTCCCAAAAGGCTTTCTCTAAATGTGGTGTCTTTGCAGGATTTTTTACAGTGGTAAGTGGTGTGAGGATTTTTTGAGATCTTGAAAACCTTTTGGTGGAAGCTGCAAGAAAGCAAGATCTTGAGACACCTGAAGCAGGTGCTCCTGGGGTTTAGCACTGTCCCATGCTCCTCACGGCGTGAGGGGCAGCTCCCCACCCCACCCCTTGAATTCTTGCCTCCAGGAATCACTTATGGCAGTTATTCAATAAATATTTGAGTGAAGAGGCAAGTGTGAATGGGAAACCTGATAGCACCTCAAATGATTAACGACCTTCAAGATGGAAGTGAGGTGTGATCTGTCTTGTGTTCCTGTAGTGGTCCTTGAAGAACTTCTGCTCCATGTGAGAAAATACTTTGATGATTAGACAACTTTAATAAAGAATAGCTTGCCTAAAGTGTGATGGATATCTGAGCAGGGGTCAGTGTCTAGTAACTAACAGTCTCCTAGAAGAGACTGGGCATGCTTGGTGAGCTATTTTAAGTGATCATTCAAACACCAGATAAGGAGTTAGATTGAAAGTGAAAAGTGAAAGTCGCTCAGTTGTGTCCAACTCTTTGTGACCCCATGGGCTATACAGTCCATGGAACTCTCCAGACCAGAATACTGGAAGGGGCAGCCTTTCCTTTCTCCAGTGGATCTGCCCAACCCAGGGATCAAACCCAAGTCTCCCACATTGCAGGTGGATTCTTTATCAGCTGAGCCATAAGGGAAGCCCAAGAACACTGGAGTGGGTAGCCTATCCCTTCTCCAGGGGATCTTCCCAACCCAGGAATCAAACCGGGATCTCCTCCATTGCAGGCAGATTCTTTACCAACTGAGCTATCCAAAACCTCAAGGTACCTTTCCAGTATTGAAACACTGTTATCACGGGATTTTCGTCCAGCTAGCCCCTACTCACAAAGGAAACTGCAGAAAGTTAGGGGTGGTTACACGTTTTCTTCACCGCTGTCTCTTTAGCGCTTATACAGAGCCTGACACATAGTAGCTGCTCAGTAAATGTCTGTTGAGTTAAATATATCAGTAGATATCAAATTCAAAATCTTTTTCTAGCACAGAATAGGTTCTAATTGTTTATTCCATTGATCTAAATCAAGCAGCCAGTCAATCAAAAAAGGGCTAAAAATTGGGCAGTAAAACCCTTAGTGAAAAGCTGTGGTCAAACATGTGAACTAAGCACGTGAAATTGAATTGCTATCAGCTTTTCAGACCAGAGAGTCTGGGTCAGTATGAAACTGAATCAGTGGGGTCCTGGCAGGAAACTGGCTTCGCTCTGCTGGTTCAAATGAGAGGTTAATGAAGGGGCTGCTCCATGGTGTCGCCATGGGAGCCAGCCAGGAACGCATGGCACCCAGAGATCGAAGCAACAGCAGGAAACCTGAACCACTGTCCTCGGGGATAACCTGCAGGGACTCCAGCGGCTCAGGGAACAAGGAAGAGTTAGGAGAGCTGGAACTGTGGAGACCAGGGTGTCTTGGCGCGGCCACTGCTAAACCCCAGATGCTTCATCAGCCAGGGAGTAGGCAGAAAGGCGTCTCTTCTGTTCACAATACTGGTGTCTACTGTCAGCCAAACCCAACTGGAAGCCAGCCAGCAGGGAGCAGGGCAGGTGGAAAGAAATGGAAAAATGGGGGCGGAGGAGAGTCTGCCCATGGGGAAGCACCTTCACATAAATTTTTATTTTATTTTTCAATCTTACTTAAAATTAAATTTAATTAATTATTTAAATAAATACATTTTTTAAAGTAGAGTCTAGATCACAGTGGATAGTGAGGGAATCCCCCCTGCCACCACTTCTTCTACAAAGGCAGCTCATATGAATGTTCTGGCTTTTTCTCCTTTCTCTCTTTTTTCTTTTTTCTTTCATCTGATACTGGTAAAGGACTCGAAAATTTTTATTCAGAATAAACCAAAGTAAATTTGGTGACACTTGTTTCTTGGCCTAATTGAGACTAACCCTGTAGCCTAACAGACAGGCCTATTTCCTTTCCTTTGTTCTGTTAACATAAACAAGTTACTTCATGTACCTCTGTGGGAACCGGGAATTAGGCAAGTGTTTAGATGCATAAAAACTCTCAGCAAGTTTGGTGCTCAGTTTGGATACCAAGTAATTAAATATAAGATGAAAGATGAGTCGAACAGCTCTAGCTCTCTAAGATTGAAAGGGAACTATGAGTGCAGGCAGGCTCAATCAGCTTGATGTTACTGTCGGTGTGCAGTTACTATCAGCTTTTCATATTACTCGAAGGGCAGCTTGAAAATAGTGGGAGAGACCAGTTTAGGAAAATAGAGCAAATGTTATGGATACAGTTCTTGTTACACCTGAGCTGTTGCTTCATCCCGCTTGTCACGCTTGTCATTGTTCATCTGATGCTTGCGCAATCTTGCCAGACAGGAGCTTCCAGAAGGCAAAGCCACATCCATTCACTGAGCCCAGCATGGAACCTGGCATTAACTAGGTACCTAGTTAGCGAGGCTGAGTCTGTGGTGGCTGCTCTTAGCTAATGTAGAGAGAAGGTGTGAAGGGAGATGGTCAGCAGGTCATTGCTGTGTGTGCCGAAGCTCTGAAAGGCAAACGCCAGGACACACATCAACAGAGGCTGTTTTGAGACCATTGTAATACCATACATAACTGAGATGGCAGCCTCATGGCCTCCTTTGGTTTAAAAAAAACAAATAAATAAAAACCTAGGGAGTAATAAGCCATCTCAACTCTGTTAACAGAGAGGAGTGAGTTCTGCCTTCCTGGAGTGAAATCTATACTTGGCCTTTTACAAATTTCTTCCTGAATTGGGATTGTCCTTGAAATTGGTTCAGGAGGCCAAATGAATAGAAGCTCTAACCACCCCACTTCAGTTCTGGAAATTAAATAGCCTCCCCCCTGGCGAATCCGTTTGCTCTCAGATCATACACCGGGAGGTTCAGCTGTCAGCCACTGTGATGTGGAAGGTAGCCTCAAGATTAAAGAAGAATACTGATTGGGGTGATTTTAAAGGGTGGCAGCTGCTGGGGTGCAGATTCAGAATGTGCTCAGAGATGATTCATAGCCACCATGGGTGTCTTGTCCATATCTCCTTGGCAAGCTTATGTCCTCACTGCTATTACTTTTGAGAACTATCGCTCTGAACCCAGTGTCTTGGAGTCTGCAGGATGAGGGTGCAATTGGAGATGTCCATCTGAGCCCTGCCTATCACTCCATCCTTTTGGAGCTGTCGGAGGAAGGCTGGCCAAGGGGGCTGTCTCTCTTCTCTGCTAGGATGCAAAATGGTTTTGCAGGCTCACATAGAGGTTATGAACCTCCATGGTTGTCACTCTGTAACTATAGTAGATTCTTGTTTTAATTATTATTTTGGAAAATACTGCTGCAGGATTTCAAAAGAGTCTCCAAGCCCCTTCTAGAAGTTCAAGTACATTTTTTTTGAAAGAGCATTTTCAAAAGTATAGATTGTGCTGAATGCCTTTAGTTACTGAATAGATTAGATGTGCGTTATCTCCCAGAGAAAAATGTGTCTGGAAACAGTCTGCATTCTTAGGGGGATAATTAGTTCATTGTGCTTAGCACAGCGAGTCCTCCCGTGGTGTCCTTAAAGATGGGACTGATCTAGTATTGAAAGCAAAAGACTATTTGTAACATATTGCTTGCTTGATATCTAAAAATTGTTCAGTTCAGAAATAACCAAGGCATGATTTCATCATCTCTGGACAGTAAAGACCAAAATAACCTAATAAAAGAACAGAGTGAAAAACAGAGCTAGGAATGCAAACTAGTACAGCCACTATGGAAAACAGTGTGGAGGTTCCTTAAAAAGCTGCAAATAGACCTGCCATATGACCCGGCAATCCCACTGCTGGGCATATACACCGAGGAAACCAGAATTGAAAGAGCCACGTGCACCCCCATGTTCATCGCTGCATTGTTTACAATAGCCAGGACATGGAAGCAACCTAGATGCCCATCAACTGACGAATGGATAAGAAAGCTGTGGTATATATACACAATGGAATATTACTCAGCATTAAAAAAAAATTCATTTGAAGCAATTCTACTCAGATGGACGAAACTGGAGCCCATTATCCAGAGTGAAGTAAGCCAGAAGCAAAAACAACAATACAGTATATTAACACATATATATGGAATTTAGAAAGACAGTAATGAGAACCCAACATGGGAGACAACAAAAGGAACGCAGATGTATAAAATAGTCTTGTGGACTTTGTGGATGAGGGTAAGGGTGGGATGAGATGGGAGAA